>CAJNDS010002142.1:182500-330000 GCA_905221605.1 Symbiodinium natans | reverse complement strand
TAAGGGTGCCCCTTCTCCTATGTAGGAGGGTTGTCGGGTCTTCCTAGGAAACTCCAATACCCGTCAAGCAACATGGCAACATTCCTTAAGTAAAAATTGAGGGCGGTCCCAAAGGGATCTCGACCACATTAAAAAACGCAGCAGCCTTCCATACCGGGCATGTTTGCTTCAAGAGGGGAAAGAGGGACCTTTGTACGCTCGTCAAAAACTAGCTGAAGTTCTGGCAGCGTAGGCTGGATTGCTGAAACGGAGCCACGAAGCTAACATGACCAGTTTGTCTGCCATATGGGGGTCTCCGAAAATAGGGGTACCCTTTTTGGGGGGTCCCATAAAGGGGATTCTATTCTATTTGGGGTATAAAAGGGGTACCCCGATTTAGGGAAATATCCGTATCCACACCCCGGGGCTCCCAAGACCCCTTAAATGAGGAGGAAGGATATTCCGGAGGGACGTTGGAGTCTCTGTCTGAGCACCCTAAACCCTAAACCCTAAACCCTAAACCCAAACCCTAAACCCTAAACCCTAAACCCTAAACAAGAAACCCTAAACCCTAAACCCTAAACCCTAAACCTAAACACCGCAGCGTCGTCTGGGCACCAAAAACAAAACACCCACGCAGCACCGGCTGGCTGCGCCTTCTCAGGTAAAAACGATCTGGGGGTTTACACATGTAGATCCCCAATAATTAATTCATAGGATCCCCTTATAAGAAGGACCCCAATAACGTACCCCCAATATCGGAAACCCCCAGGAAGGGTTTAGGGTTTAGGAATTAGGGCTTAGGGTTTAGGGTCAGAAAAACTACCCAAGACCCAAACGAACCCTAACCTGATCCCCTAATGCTCGTCAGCCTAAACCCTGAAGCCTATGCATGCCATGAAGGCAATAGCGACAGCTTGAAGGCCCTGGCCGATCAACAAACAGCTTCAACTAAGGCAACTAAGGAAGGGTCCCTTAGTCATACAAGAGTCCTTCTTATGGTCTTAAGGTACATATGCATTTTCTTATTCTTATTATGGTTTTGATTTCTGCTATTCTGTACTATCTGAGCAGATCAGGCCCAGCCTCTCCATTCGAAGCTCTTGCTGCAGCACAAGATGGTGCTGCCTGCTACGTGGGTGCAGGTTTAGGTTGCTGTTGATGGCCAGGTGTTTGTTTGATTGCGCGAAAACACGCGCGATGGCGTATGGAAGGTTAAGCTTCGGCAAACACAATTGGGAATGGGTCTTGTGGTTGTTGGGTGCAAGAGGCTTGTGGGTTTGTTTCAAGCTTTGTCATGAACCCGCAATCCTAAGGCCGAAGCCCGAAACCCCCAAACCCCAGTCTTCCACTCTCCTACGCACGGCTTGGAAGCATGGCATCACGGCCTGCGTAAAGTTTACACACCGACAGCCGGATTGTTTTCTTCTTTTGGGGGCGGGTAGGGGAGGAGGGGAGAAACTCCCTTGTCAAGGCCATGACAACACACTACACCAGCGCAGCGTTAACCCTGAAGACCAAAACCACCATAAACATCGAACCGTCATGGCTGAGGCAGGGTGCTGTTGGTCGGCGTTGGCGCGGAGATCGTCCAGCGCCTCTTCGTTTAGCAAATCAAACTTCATGATGCAAAAAAAACATGTTGGGGGTTCAGGCTTTAGGCTGTTTAGGGTAGTTCTCTGGAGTGGGATCCGTAGACCATTGCCCACACCCCTAGAGAAGGAGTCACGTATCAGGGTTTCATGTATGGTCCCGCAAGATTGGCTTTAGCATTTTGGCCACAGGGAATATTAAACTTAAGTGCTTCGGGATGCTTTGTAGTGGGGAACCAGAAGCCTTTCATACAAAAGGGGTCACCTAAACATCCTAAACCTAAGCCGCCGGAAAGCCTAAACCCAAACCTTTGCTCCCCCCAAAAAAAGAAAAACAATGCCCCAAGCCCCAAATCCTAAACCCCAAGCCTAAAGCCCCAAACCCTAAACCCGAAACCCCCAACCGAAACAAAAAAAAACACAAAAACAAACCTTAAAACCCCAACCGAAACCATAAAGAAGAAATAACAAACTTAAAGCACAGGGCTTCTGTTGCAAGTGCATAGTGTTTTTGGACATGTCAAAAACATAGTATCAAGTTGCAAAAACCATGAAGAAGAAATAACAAACTTAAAGCACGAGCCTTCCAACCGAAAGCCCTAAACCCTAAACCCCAAACCCTAAACCCTAAACCCCCCCAACCGAAACCAAAACAAAAACTTAGAACCCAGAAGGCCTGCTGGGCTTCCAGGAGCGCCTCATGGTCTTCCTGATCACCGGCCGAAGCATGGGATCTCTTGGTTTTTTTCTTGCTTCGGGAGGCCTTTTGCGCTGGAACTCTATGTAGGGTTTAGAGTCATTAGGGTTCTTAGGGTTTATAGGGTGTGTAGGGTTTTATAGGGTGTGTAGGGTTTGTAGGGTTTGTGGGGTTGAAGGTTCGTGGGGTTTGAGGTTGCAGAGCTTCAAGGTTTTAGGTTTAGGGCTGTCGGGTAATAGTGCTTCAGGGTTCAGGGCTTAGGGCTCCCTTCCCTCAAGCCTATATGGCGGTTTCCTGAAATGAGTGAGTTCCTCGGAGAAGGACAAGAATATTTTTGGGTAGGTCGAGGGTAATTGTTTCAATCGTGGTCACTTTTGGGGTGCCTCCTGTCTGTTTTCAGGCTAGCCAATGACACCAAAACGGGCTCAATAGTTCAGCTGACCATGTACACCCTAGACCCTCAACCCTGAACCCTATACAGTACCCGAAACCCTTAACCCTAAACCTTTAACCCTAAACCCTAAACAACCCTAAACCCTGAACCCTAAACCCTAAATCCTATACCCTGGCCGCTGTAACCAAGAACACGAAACCCCAAACCTGAAGCACCCGGCACTCCGTACCCCAGAAGCTAAAGAACTCCCAACCAGAAAGCCAGAAACCCTAACCTGCAAACCCTAAATACCCTAAAAACCTTCAACAACTACCCTACACACCCTAGATACCCTGAACCCTAAATGAACCCGCAAACCCTTCATGCCCCTCAAGGCCGCCGAACTACACTCAATAAAAAAGCAAAGGCCCTAACGACCCTACATGCCCGAGATCTTTCAACAAGCCCTAGATGTGCCCAAAATGCTAACCACCCTTGAAACTGCAGCCCTAAACCCTGAACCCGAAACAAAGCCTAAACGTTACAAACCCCTGAACCCCTTTTAACCCTAAACCCCCCAAAAACCCACAACCCTGACAACCCTGACAACCCTGACAACCCTGACAACCCTGACAACCCTGACAACCCTGACAACCCTGACAACCCTGACAACCCTGACAACCCCTAAACCCTAAACCCTAAACCCTAAACCCTAAACCCCACCCTTCAACCTGGAGCTGCCTGCAGAGCCACGCCCACGTCCTCGAGTTCCTGGGCCTCGGAATTTCTGATGTCTGGGGGTTTAGGGTTTAGGGTTTAGGGTTTAGGGTTTAGGGGTTTAGGGGTTTGGGGGTTTTAAGGGTTTAAGGGGTGAGGGTGTATAGGGTTTAGGGTTTAGGATTTTGGGTTTGGGGTTTTCAAGGGTGTCAGGGTAGGGTTTAGGGTTTCAAGGGTTTCAAGGGTTTGCCTGGAAGCCCTGGTGTATTGGTAAGGAGGGCTCGGGGTTTCGGGTTTCGGGTTTGGGGTTTAGTAAGGTAGACTATGAGCATGATTAAAAGGTTTTTCGGGGATACTCTGTAGACTTACGAAGTCCAATAGCGGATTCATAGGGTGTGTAGGATTTCAAGGGTTTGTAGGGTTCTGTAGGGTTTTATGGGGCTTACAGTGTTGAAGACGTCGTTCTGGGTTTAGGGCTTGGGCGAGGGCACCTACTGAACTTTTGGGTCGCCCTGAACATATCGCGCGGGCCCTGAGAGGGGGCCCTCGCTTAGAGAACCTCGCAGTATGTCTGGGACATTGTATATACATATATATATATATGTATTTATAATTACATATATAATGCACTTCTATCTATAAATAATGACATATATATATATACATATAGTATACCAGGTCGCTTGGGAATTGATGGGGAGGGGAATGCATGATCGAGCTGGCTGCCCTGGCAGATGCTGTGCTAAATAGTGTTTAGGGGTGTTTAGGGTTTAGGGTTTAGGGTTTACGGTTTAGGGTTTAGAGTTTAGGGTTTACGGTTTACGGTTTAGGGTTTAGGGTTTATAAGAGACCCGCTTGCAGTGCCAGCAAGCCACCCTTTTCACGGACATCCCTCGCAACTCTAAGACCCCAAGAACTCCAATACCCCTTAATTAAGGAACACTCCTTAAAGTATAAGAGGGTTGCTTATACGGCTTAGGAAATATTCTTTAATTAAGGGGTCTTGGAGTCGCTGAGACCAGTGACACGTAGCACTCTTCCCCCGCTATCCACGCCGCTTACTGGGGTCGCGGCGCGTGCATCAGCAACACGCTGTTTCTCGTCGCGCTCGGCATCCAGCGACAACGCAGCCTGCCGATTTTGTGGAAGATCCCCGAGCTTCGAGCACAGAAGTGGGATATTGGGATGTTCCCCCTTATACTAACAGTCCCTAATAGGGATTCTAGTACCCCCTATTATAGTCCCAGCATGTCCCTGCTAAGAACTGTTCGCCTGTTCGTATAAGAGGGAACATCCCAAGTGGGGATCGACTCACGGGGGCTCTCCTTCAGGTCTTTGCTGCTTGCAAGGCGTACCTTCAATTTCTTCGCACGTCGGCGTCTTCAATACCGTTTACATACTAGTGCGTGCTGCACCTGGTCGAAGGCCACATATGGAAACAATATTTGTCGATGCTCTGTCGGTCAATGAATTCTGCATGCGGTCACTAGGTGTTAAAGACAGGTACAAGGCCAAGGGAATGGATTATAAGGGATCCTAAAACCCCCCAAAAAAAGGAGCCATGGCCGTAATACCCTGCACCCTTTCGGCCTTCTTCAGCACATCCACTTCGTGGGCTGCATCCCGCGCCTGGTCTCCCCAGCCTCAGAAGCTGAACGCTGCATCCGAAATGAGTTTAGGGGTATACTTTGGGATGTTCCCCCTCATACTAACAGTCCTGAATAGGGATTGTAATCGGGGGCTACTAGCAGCCCTACTAAGGACTTTTAGTATAAGGGGCAACATCCCCAGGTATGCTCGAGTAGTTCACTTATGGGTTTAGGCTTCAGGGTTTAGGGTGTATAGGGCTCAGGATTCAAAGCCCGTTATCCTAAACAGCAAGGAGCTCAAGTTGCAGGTACTAGAGTGGCTTTAATGATTAGAATAGGCTTTTTTAGTCTCTGTCTCTCGCTCTCTGTTTATTGCTTTTTTGAAGGGGGGGGGGGGATTATTAAAGGGTAATTACAAGGGGACCATTACGGGAATACAGCTAGTAATTCTTCCGACCCCTCTGGTAGCCCTCGATCTGGCTGCTCTGTAGCAGGCAACCGCCTTTGTACTTGGAGGTTCATGGTACTTCCCAACCAATTCTAACTGTACTTATAATCCCTACTTATAGTACCCCTAAAGGGCCTTATAGGGGTTATCCCTATTATAAGTAAGCCCTAAGCCCTAAACCCTAAACCCTAAACAACCCTAAACCCAGTTATAAGTGGTTCTTATGAACCTCCAAGTGGTACTCAACGCCGGACTTCTGAGCTGTCTGCCGCTGGCTGCCGCCTGCCTTGGCAGACAAAGCACCCTATATACCCTTCACTAAGCCCCCACCCAACAAAACTATATATATATATATGTATATGTATATATGTATATGTAAATATAAATATATATATATATATGTGTATATATATAGTTTTCACGGAATAATCATAATAGGGAACCTTATGATGATCCGAGGTATATATACCTTTTTTGAAGGGTGTTTTTGCCCTCAGGGCAGTCTACATGTAGACCAGACCCCGCAAAGCTCCAAACCCTAAAAAAAACTCGGGCTCTGGCGCCTTTTAGGGTTTAGGGTTTTGGGTTTCGGGCTTGTGCTATCCGGTACCCGTGGAGACCTGCATCCCTCAACCCTCACCCAACCGCGCAGGGCCAGGCCAAATCCAAGAAACCTATGATCGAACGCAGTCGGTCTCCCTAAACTGCACAGAGACAGCCCTGAAACCTGAAGCTCCAAACCCGAGTCCTACACCACGCTTCCTGAGCCCTCATACCCAGAACCCATGAACCCCAACCCCCTAAACCCCCCCCAAACAAAATTCAAATCCCAAGTCCGGAGCCCTCAACCCTAAACAGCTGGGAAGTTCACTCTTCGGCGATTACGTCCGCGAGCTTCTGCTGGCCTGGGGGGGGGGGGGGGGGGGATGGGGCGGTGGTGCTCCGGAGTGGATGTGCTGGGCTTAGGTTTAGGGTTTCTAGGGCTCAGGGTTTAGGGTTGGGGGTTTAGGCATATGAGAGGATCTCTGAGTACCGTCCTAGGCGTGGACCCTAAACGCCAAACGCCAAACCCCAAACGCCAAACGCCAAACGCCAAACCCCAAACACCAAACCCTAAACCCTAAGCCCAAGCCCCAGGCTCTCCGCCAGCTCTTGCCGCACCGCATCTGGCGACTCAGCGGCCACATGGTCTTGGAGCTCCTCTAGGATAGATGGTTTGGGGTTTGGGGTTTGGGGTTTGGGGTTTGGGGGTTGGGAGTTGAGGTTTGGGGTCTAGGGTTTAGGGTCTATAGATTAGTACAATGTTGAGACAGTATATCTATCGTATAGTACAGCATAATATCATATTCTGAAGATATGTTCCGGTAGATGGTCAAATATGACCTATACTCGAGTAGTTCATCACATCTCGAAGTGTATCAAGTAGAATATGTCACACTCTATACGGGTATGTTGAGGTAAAGGCTACGTATGTGGGGGGGGGGGGGGAGAGAGGTCTCTGATTGATGGGCCAAAATGTCACAGCAACTGCAACGCGGGGACGTTCGACGCTGCCGGACAGTGAAACTGTTCATTGTAGAAAAGAGACGCGCGCGCACCTGTTGCAGCGTGTATGAATCATCGCGAAACCCCAAAACCCTCTAGACCCTATACCTTCCACCCTCTAAGCTGTACGTCCTAAGCCAGCCCCCTACATGCTGAACCCATATACCCTAAAACATAGACCCAGCCCTGAACCCTTTGTGATATAGCCCTAATTATATTATCAACCATATATTACAAACTCTGAACCCCAAAGCCTACACTCTGTATTATGAACCCTAAAGTGTATACCCAAAAAACCCTATGATCTAACCCTAACTATATTATAAACCACATATTACAAACCCTAAAGTATATACCCAAAAGCCCTATGTTACAAACCCTAAATAGTACAAAAATCGTATTTCCGCCCCACCCCGTCAGCCTGCAGCTCCCGCCGCAGCTGCTGGCATTCCGACTCTTTCAAGGCGGAGGCAGCCTCTGGTTTTAGGGTTTTTAGGGGTTTTTTTATGGTTTTTAGGTTGTTTTTTAAGGTTTTGGGGGTTTTTAGGGTTTTTAGGGTTTTTGGGGTTTTTTAGGGTTTTTAAGGGTTTTTTGGGGTTTAGGGTTTCTGGCAGCCGAGGGCCTACAAGCCCTAAGTGCCAAAGCCAGTTTAGGGTTTAGGGTTTAGGGTTTAGGGTGTAGGGGTTAGGGGCAACCACCGTATCCCACTGGCAGGTTCCTAGTGGAACAAAAGGTTGGCCTTTGGCATTACATAAGGTGTACAAACAGCGAAAGTCCACTCCATCATGAGCAGGACCATCAGCAACATCATCATCATCATCACCACCATCGCCATCGTCATCAGCCTTACTTCATAGTGAGGACCCGAAACCTTCGAGGTCTCAGACGGCTCCCTAAGTAGAGTTGGGGTCTTGTTAGCAGCTCTCCAGCTCCCTATAAACCTTTACAAACCTTGAACCGCTGCTTGCAGGTCCATGGGGAGTTACGAGTAGGGTCATAAATATCCTTAAATAGGGCTTTAAATCTACAAATCATGCTTATAACCCTCAACCCTAAACCCCTATAACGCAGGTCCTAAATGCCCTAAAAAGGGCTATATATCATGCTAGCCATGACTAATCCAAATGAACCTCCAAGTAAAAAAACCTAAAAACAATTCTAAAAACAGTTACCATACTTATAACCCCAAACCCTAAACCCTAAACCCTAAGGAAGATTCCGTAACTCAGGGGTATTGGGGTTTCTGGGGAGCCATAGACCCTACACGCCAAACCCCAAGCCCGAAACCTCAAATCAACTGAAACCATCCCTGCCCGCCCCACCCCCGACCCTCCTTTAGGGTTTAGGGTTTAGGGTTTAGGGTTTAGGGCTTCCCCCACAAGAGGCCCAAGCATTTAGGGCTTTTGTCTTCGAAGCTTGGACTACGATAGCGCGTTGTCTGTAAGGTATCTAGAACAAGACAACTGTCTGCGGTTTAGAGTTGAGACACGAAGCCCTCAACCCCAAACCCTATAGGGTTCATGAAGGGTTCAAGGATCCCTTTAAGGTTCAGGATCAATAAACCCTAAAAACCCTAAACCCCTATAACCTACTTGTATAACTAGCCACGTCTGCAAATAACTACCACTTTGCCTAAGAACCACCCAAAAACACAGATTCTTCCTTCTGAGGGTAATACAAGGATGATCATCTGTTGTTTGGGGGGGGCATTCTCTAGAATGGCTGAAAGCCCTCTGAGTATGAGTCTAATATGAGCCTCTTCAACTCAACAAGGGAAAATATAAATATCCCAGAGCCGACCTAGCTCTTGAGCCAAAAACAGGTAACGAAGCCTCTGCAGCGGCGAGCTCCCGTTCAAAGCTGCGGCAGCTCTCCTTCGGGGGAGCTTCGGCTTGGAGGGATCCAGCTGTCCCCTGCCGCAACTACTCCCCCCCCCCCCCCCATAGCGTTCAGGGTAGGCTGTAAACCAGCCGCCCCCCCCCCCCCCAGACCCTAGACCCTAGCCCTAGACCCTAAACCCCAAACCCCAAACCCTAAACCCTAAACCCTAAACCCTAAACGGCTCCAAGCTCGGCTGCAGACCAGCGGCCTGGGCTCTGGACAGCTCCAGGCGTTGCAGGTGCCCGGCTTCCTGCACCTTGACCTTCGGAGAGGGTTTAGGGTTTAGGGTTTAGGATTTAGGGTTTAGGGTTTAGGGTTTTGGGTTTAGGGTTTAGGGTTTAGGGCTTAGGGCTCAGGCTTTAGGCCTTATTTTTATTTTTTGAGGGGCTTGAGGGTTCAGGAGAGAAGGGTTACGGTTTTGCCGTTTTTCAGGGTTTAGGGTTTGGGGTGCTTTGGGTTACATACATACATACATATTCTTGCATATGCACATACATACATGTACACACACACATAAGTATGCATGCCGTATGCACTCAAAGCCCCCGAAGCCCTAAAAGCCTATCATTATTCTTACACAAAAACCAAGGCAAAGCCGTGAAAGTCAACTCATGCAACAGCGCGCGTCTCGCGCGGCCTTGCTTCTCACCAACGCCAGCCGCGTGTCCGCCTGGGCGACGGCCTCCTCGAGAATTTCAGGTTTACGGTTGAGGGCTTAGGGAGCAGGAGCATGCGGGGGGCAGGGGGGTTAAAGGGTAAAGGTGGCCATTCGTGTCTAACATTTATAGGGAGAGTCTGGATTCGCCCCGTGGCCTTGTTACTCTGATTAATGCTCGAGGGTAGGCTAGGTGCTAGCATCTGAGTATATACATATCTGTACAAATACAGATATACTCATATCTGTCTACCTACATGGGTAGTTCTTCTACATCAGGGTCCCTTTTGGGGTCCTACAAATAGCAGGGCCTCCGTAGAATAAGGACCTCAAATAAGCACCCTAAATTTAAGGACCTACCCACATACGACCGTTGCGAATCAGAATCGGCTGGAGGCTCAAGCCTCCGTGGCCACTTCCTGCATCACTTCTCACCAAGGGCCTAAGCCCTAACCCCTAAACTCTAAGCCCTCAACCCGAATTTCGGGTAACCCTGAATACTTCAACCTAAACCCCGAACACTAAGCTCGCCCGCAGGACTTAGAATTTTAGAATGTCCTTTCAGGACCAGCAGGGCCGTGAAAGGCTGCCAGCCCAGGGAATACGGGCCAAGGGTTTAGGACTTTTAGGGCTTAAGGCTTAGGGGGGTGGAGCAATTTGGGTGTCAGCCGTTTTAGGGTTGAAGGCTAAGGGGGGTTTTGGGGCTTGCAGTTTACTGTAGCCCTCTTGCCCTTCCCCAGTGCCTTGAGCTCGGTGACCTCATCCCAGAGATGCCGAAGACTTCCCTGTGAGCCGATTAGGGTGAAGGGAGGTTTAAAGTTTCGGGTGTAAGACTATCCTGCACAGGCCCTAACTGCGCTGTTCCCAAAAAAGAGGGCCCTACGGCAAAGACAAAACACAGTAGGCAACACCTTGTGCCGATGTCTCCAGGCGCTCAAAAACAAGACGTCATCTAACTCGCCCTAAACCTGAAACCTTGAACCCCAAAACCCGAAACCCCCAGAAAAACCCTGAACCTCAAACCCTAAACCCTAAACCCTAAACCCTAAACCCTAAACCCTAAACCCTAAACCCTAAACCCTAAACCCTAAACCCTAAACCCCCAGACCGGGAAGTGGTTGCGAACCACAAGCAGCCCCTATGATCTCTGCCAAAGATCCGCAATCTCATCACCCGACGTCGGCTGCCGGTACCTTCGGCTCATGCCCTAAACCCTAAACCCTAAACCCTAAACCCTAAACCCTGAACCCTGAACCCTAAACCCTAAACCCTGAAATCCTTAACCCTTCATCCGAAACCGAGCAGGGTTGGGGTTTAGCGTCTAGGGTTCGTAACCTCCGATGCGGCCTTGTGCCTACAGCCTAATGCTAAAGTCAGAACTTCCGAAGTAGCACATGAAGCCGAGACCGTTAGACTGACCCCCAAACCGGAAGCCTTCGGGCTGAGGGTTCAGGGTTCTAGGGTTCAGGGTTCTAGGGTTTAGGGTTCTAGGGTTTAGGGTTCTAGGGTTTAGGGTTTAGGAAACCCTAAACCCTAAACCTAGCAGGGTTCCCAAAAACAACTCGTACGCCCTGCCTCCGAGCCCTGACCCTTGCACTTTGGCCCAGCAAGCCCAACATCCCTCATTTAAGGAGTAGACCTTAGAATCCTAAACCCTAGACCCTAAACCCTAGACCCTAAACCCTAAACCCTTGTGATAAAGTAGGCTCTATTCATCAAGTAGGCCCTAAAACTTCGGCCCTTGGGTACAACACCCACAAAAGGCTGCGAAACCGTCAAAGCCCAAGAGCCCTTCAGCGCATGAGGTCTAGAACGAAAGCCGTTCAGGGAATAGGCCTTGGGGGGTCTATAGGGCTTAGGCCTAAACCCTAAACCCTAAACCCTAAAACCCTAAACCCTAAACCCCAAACCCTAAAAGGATTCTAAGGTTTAGTCTTTAAGGTCCATAGGACTCCACGCCGAACTCCAGGAAGGGCACCTCTCGCGGGAACTGCCGAAACCACCTCCAGCTGCCACCGCAACCTGTTCGGAAGCTTGCGGTTTAGGGTTTAGGGTTTAGGGTTTAGGGTTTAGGGTTTAGGGTTTAGGGTTTAGGGTTTAGGGTTTAGGGTTTAGGGTTTAGGGTTTAGGCTTAGGGTTCAGAGAGTTAATACTTCCAGGGATGCAATAATTCAGTCCTTAAGCGGCTCCAGTAACCTGACTGTTAGGTCCCCGGAAGTACGGAAGCATAGGGATAGGGAGAAAACAAGTGGTTCAGAAGAAGCCGAGAGCTGATATGCTGTGGGGTTTGGGGGGTACCGACTGCTTTTCTGAATTCCGGACCATACGGTTAAGTCCATCTTGCCCGCAACCCCGCCGCCCCCCCCCCCCCCCCCCCACCCCCCCCACCCCCCCCCCCCCCCCCCCCCTCTGCACCCCGCTTTTGAAGAGTGGGTTACCCCCACCACCCTACCCCCCCTGTACCGCCCACCCGATCCTGCACATGGGTTGGGGTTTTGGCCTCGCCCCCCCTACCGCCCCTCCCCCAACCCTGTGACAAGTCTCCTCCCGGCCTGGGCTAGACGGGCTGCATCCACCTCGGGAGTAGCAAAGGGCGGGTTGGAAACATCGATATTAGGGTTGAAGGATGGCAGATCCCGGAATCATTTAGGGTTTAGGGTTTAGGGTTTAGGGTTTAGGGTTTAGGGTTTAGGGTTTAGGGTTTAGGGTTTAGGGTCATGGCACACTGAACGTGCATGAACCTGAGGATCGGTTTGGGTTTGCCGGCTGAGATTCGTCAATACGACAAGCAGAAGCTAACCCAGAGAGCCCAAAACCCCTTAATTCAGCAATACTCCTTCAACCATATAGGGACCCTTAGTATGATTTCAGGAATATTCCTTAATTTAAGGGGTTTTGGGCTCTTTGGGAAGAAACCCTGGAAGCGCCAAACGGACTGAGAGCGCGCTTTTGGAAACCTTAGCGGTCTGGGATGTCGGGGAAGGCAAATATGCCGGCAAATTAAAAAAAACAAATGTATCACAACAGAGTTTTTGTTTATGAATAACTTGTTTTTGCTATACATATGTATATATGTACCTATACATATATATATATATATTTATTTATTTATATTAATATTTACATGTTGTACATATTGTGAAAATGAAGAAGAAATGAACTGAACCCAGCCCAGAACCCCAAATCCCTAAAGCCCTAAACCCTCAGCTGCACAAACAAAATTCACTTGAACCCTAAACCCCGAAAGCCCTCAACCCTACGCCTTGAACCCCCCCACCAACATACTTGAACCCTACTACACCCCTAAATCCCCAAACCCAAAGCCCGCATTTCGCGCTGGGTCCCGGGACTTCGGCCCGCCACTCGCCACGCAGGTGGGCGGCCAGCTCCAGGGCCTCGGGTTTAGGGTTTAGGGTTTAGGGTTTGGGGTTTAGGGTTTAGGGTTTAGGGCTTAGGGTTTTGTAGCAAAAAATAAGGAGGCCTATATATGAGGGGCTTCCGAAAATAGGGGTATCCTTTTGCGGGGTTCCTACAAGAAGGATTATGCTATGTTGGGGGGAGGGGTATATTAAGGGTACCCAAAACCCCATGATTCAGAATAGGGTTAGGGTTTAGGGTTGGGTCTTGAGCTGTGTGGTTTAGGGTTTAGGGTTGCCTAGTTTAGGGTTTCCGATTTAGGGTTTAAGGTTTCACGGTTGAAAAAACGCACAATGGTTTCGTTTGCTCCCCCTGATTTGCTACAACCCCTATGAGCGCACGGTACCAAACCCCGACAACTCCACTATAAGGTCTATGCTTTAGGGTTCAGGGTCTAGGATCTATAGGGCTTAGGATTTCGAACCCCGCAACTCTCAACCCTAGATAGATCAGCTGAAACCAAACCTCGCAATCCTAAACTGGGCATCCCAAGGTACCCTGTAAAGTCTCTACTTTCGACCATACTTGAGTTTAGGGTTTAGGGTTTAGGGTTTAGGGTTTAGGGTTTAGGGTTTAGGGTTTAGGGTTTAGGGTTTAGGGTTTAGGGTTTAGGGTTTAGGGTCTGCCCCTGGCGGCGTGTTGGATGGGAAAAGGAGGTGAAAACCTTTATCTTTCCCTTTTTAACACCCCCGCATTTTGGGCGGGCGGGGGGGGGGGTAGGGGGGGTATCCGGGCAGCTTTTCCATGGCCAGGACCCCAGGCGGTTCACTTGCCCCCCCTTGCCCCCCCCATTCCCCCCGCCCCCCCCCCCCCAACCCCCTCCCCCCTACCCCCCCCCCTACCCCCCCCCATACCCCCCCCCGTACCCCCCCCCCAACCCCCCCCCCTACCCCCCCCCCCCTACCCCCCCTAACCCCCCCCGCCCGGCCCCCCCCAAACCCCCCCCCCCCTTTTTTTCTCTGAGCTTGAATTGATGGGTCTGCCCTCCTTTCAAGCGCTTTCAGCCTGGTGCTGCCCCTGCCCTCTCCCCCCCCCCCCCCCAACGTTTCACAAGGCTCAAGCAAATCAACTTTTGGCATCCTTTGAGCTGACGAGCGCGTTTAAACCTTTCAACTATGCTCCAGGGGGTAAATTTAGGGTTTACGGTTTAGGGTTTAGGGTTTAGGGTTTACATGGCCTCGTCCCGAAGCTCCACGCCCTCCCTGAGCTTCTGCGAGGAGGCCGAGACCTGGCGGCTGCTCAGGGCTTAGGGTTTAGGGTTTAGGGTTTAGGGTTTAGGGTTTAGGGTTTAGGGTTTAGGGTTTAGGGTTTAGGGTTTAGGGTTTAGGGTTTAGGGTTTAGGGTTTCAGGGTTCAGGGTTCAGGGCGTCATATAGGGGCCTTAACAGTGAGACTAGGGTTTTGGGGGTTATCGTAGTATATTTATAAAGGGACCATAAGGGACTGCGACTAGTAATTATTCCGGCCCCTATACTAGGGCTTGGGGTTTAGGGCGTAGGTGAGCAGGGTGAAGGGCTTAGGGATTCAGGCTCACGGGTTTAGGGTTCAGGGTTTAGGGTTTAGAGTTTAGGGTTGGAGCCAAAACCCCCAAAACTCACACGGATCCAGGGCGTGTGCAAGGGCCCATACTCCAAAACAAAGCCTACACCCCGCGTGCTAAATCCGATACCCCATGCCCCGCATCTGAATCCTATAGCCCTAAACCCTAAACCCAAAACCCTAAACCCTAAACCCTAAACCCTAAACCCTACACCCTAAACCTCACTGCAAGCCCTAAGCTCCCAAAACAAAAACTGGACAATTCCCCTTCCCTAAACCCGAAACCCTAAACCCCAAACCCCAAACCCCAAACCCTAAACCCTAAACCCTAAACCCTGACCCTAAACCCTAAACCCCAAACCCTAAACCCTAAACCCTAAACCCTAAACCCTAACCCTAAACCCTAAACCCTAAACCCTAAACCCTAACCCTAAACCCTAAACCCTAAACCCTAAACCCTAAACCCTAAACCCTAAACCCTAAACCCTGGCATGAGGCAGATCGATGGGATGCCTCGCTGCTGAGCTCGTCCTTCTCATTGCGGGCCACCTCGCTACCCAATTGAGGTCGCGGTTTAGGGTTTATAGGGTTTAGGGTTTAGGGTTTAGGGTTTAGGGTTTAGGGTTTAGGGTTTAGGGTTTCGGGTTTAGGGTTTAGGGCTTACGGAGGTTTCAGCGCCTGGGGGGCTCATGTAGTAGCTAAGGGGTAGAAGGAGGGACCCCGAGAAGGGACCCTCAATCTTATTCTCCTGTATAACCCCTATATGTACCTTGTATAGTCCCTATATGCCTAAGTAGCCCCTAGATAACCCCTAAGGTGCCTTATAAGCGCCCCTCCTTTCGTCCCTTGATACAGGGGCCCTAACAATTAGAATAGGGTTTGGGGCTTATTTTGCTATGATTATATAGAGACCATAAGGGAATGCTATTCGTAATTTGTCCGACCCCTGTAGTAGGGTTTTAGGGTTGATCGAGGGTTTACTTGGTAGGGTTTAGGGCTTCTAAGGCTTTAGGGCTTCTAGGGTTTTAGTGTTTTATTTGGCGGTTAGGCCCTTAGACCCCAAGTGCTTTATTGAGCGTTTCGGCTCTTAGACCCCAAGGCTTGTTCTGGTGGGCTTTCCTGCGGGCTTTAAGGTTTTAGTTTGGTCTGCTGTAGTTGTTCACTGTATATAACTGGGCCCTTGGGTTTTATAGGGTATATAAGGTACAAAGGGGGTCCCCTTGTAAGGCTCATACTAAGGGACCATGCAACTGCCCATTTTTTAACTTGACAGAAAAAAAACCGTACAACCATTGTGATGGCCTGAACCACCGAAGCCATTTTGGAGGGTTTAGGGTTATTCAGGGGTTGGGGCTTTAGGGCTTTTCCACTTAGCAAACGACTTGAACAAGCTTAAGGCCACTGGAAACTTTTTTAGGTGGAAAGCCAGCCTTCGGTTCAATTTTCGCGCTTTTGTTGCTGCTTTCAAAAGAATGTAAGCTACTTGGAGGCTGGTGGGCAGTTGTAAGCAAGGGTATCATTAAACAACAGGCCCAAAACCCTAGTCGATGGAAACCCCTAAACCCTAAACCCTAAACCGCTTATGTGCATTGAACCAGGATGTTGAAGGCTTTAGGCCTGACTTCCATTTGGAAGTTCATTTAGGGTTAAAACGTGCCCCTAAATCGGGTTATAAGTATAGTTCCCATACTTATAACCCTACTTCTAGATTCTAGTACTACTCATGAACCTCCAAGCACATCTACATGTCTTGCAGTTTGAAGGCTTTCAGGGACGATTCAGATTTGATTCGGCCTCGGAGAATCTCCCCCCACCCAACAAATATGTTTGCATTGTGCGCGTGTGTCTTAGTCCCAAGCAGAAGTTCTTACTGATGTTATTACTGGCATAAATCTTAACAATAGCCTTCATACACAGACTCTTTGCTCTTGAAAATAGCTGCATAATATGCCCTACGATACCCATTTGGCCACCCAAAGAGCTGGGCAAAGGCCCTGGCCCAGGTTGAGGGTTCGAGGTTTAGGATATGGATTTAGTTTATAGGTCCTGAAGAAAGGAACGGGTTTAGGAATTCAAGAGTTTTCACGGTAGGGTTGCAGGTTTCGGGTCTCATATGCAGTAAAGCGATAGGTTTTCGTAGCAGCATTGAGGTAAAGTCCCATAAAGCGATAGGGCCCCCCCCAAAAGCGATACCCCATGATTTTTTAATTAGCATTTACATAAGATTTTTTGCGGCTGCTCATATGAATATGCATGTTCGCAGCTTTGCTTAACCCCAAACCCTACACCTGAAACCCAAACAGCCAGCACTGGGTAGCCCAGGAACCATCTTATACTAAGGGCACCCTTCTTTGGGTTGGCTATTTTCTAAGGGAAACCAGAACCCCAAAAAAAAGGGTAAAGGGTACCCCATCGGCTACCAAGAGCATTAAGCCGAGGCCTCCAAAGCGGTCTCTGTCATGGCCATCTCTTGCCTGTTTTCAGGAGCGTCAAGGTGTTCAGTAACCTACATCGAGTTCTAAGTAGAGGTACCATAATTTCAACACAAGACCCGAAACCCTACATTCTAAGACCCTAAACTCTAGAATCTCCGAGCTGCCATGATATCATCACAGGGGCTTTGTGGGTCTATACTTACTACGGGCCCCTGATTTCCCAGAGCCCTCCCCATATGGCTTCTGTCATCATTAAGCGGGAGCCTTGTGTAGTTTAAGTGATTTTTTGACGAAGACTGAGAGGCTTTGGGCTCTTGGGTTGAGCTGGAACTCCGAAAATCCAGGACACCTTTCGGATTTGGGGTTTTGGGTTTAGGGTTTCGGGTTGCAAAGGTGCGTGTTTTTGAAATCCAACGGTGACCCCAAAAGGGAACAAAGGTTTACGGTTTGGGTTTAGGCTTTAATTAGGGTATAGGGTTAGCGGGGGACCTGATCTTCTGACTTGAGAGTGAGGTTTGCAGATGCTTCGATGGTTGTCTGTGTGGAGGCCCCTATAAACTCTAACCCTAAACCCTCAAACCCTAAACCCTCAACCCTAAACCCTAAACCCTCAACCCTAAACGATGCGTGCCCGCGCAGAGGCCTCAGCTTGTCTGAGGTCGTCTGCGCAACTTCCTGCGCAGGTGCTCCATAAGCCCCCGAGCCCGCGATGCGGAAACCCTCCACCCTATGCCCCCCCAACCCTACACCGAAAAATCGCACTTCTTCACTACCAACTGCTTAAGAACCCCCCAAGAAATATACATGTTCTTCCAGATTATAAGGGCAATACAGGGATTGTTTTTTATCTTTTTAAGTTTTTGGGGGTTCTTAAACAGATAGTAGTTCAAGCCGTAGCTTGGAGTGCGGGTGTCGGGACGGCCAACTTCTTGCTTTAGGGGCTTAGTGGGTCTTAGGGTTGGGGGGGCTGCTTTTTGAACACCTTCAGAGTTCCAAACAGCCAAAACCCCAAAACCTCCACATGGAAAATCAAAAACAACAAACCGAAAAAGCAACAAGCTAACAAAAAAAACCAATAACACCAAACCTAAAACAATCAAAGTTCCAATAGCACGGAAGCCTACCCAGACTTAGTGATTTAAAGGCTTGCGCCCTAAACAATTGTTCTAGACCCTCAACTTCTACCCTAAACCCTATCTAAGCCCTAAATCCAAAGTCCCCAAACCCTAAACCCTACTCTAAACCCTTAACCCTGTGGATGCTGACGTCCTCCCGCTCAAGGGCTGTGGCAAGAAGGCCATGGGACTGGCGAAGCGCGACGACCGCCTGCCAGTCATCAGAGGCTCGGGGCTTTGGGGGTTTTAGGGTTTAGGGTTTAGGGTTTAGGGTTTAGGGTTTAGGGAACCCTAAATTCTACAAACCACACACCCTAAAGCCTAAACGGCTGCGGGTTTTGCGGACTTCGAGGTTGTCTTTTTGGAGGGCTCCGGAGCTATCATGGCCCGAAACTGCAAAACCCATGAGACATCGACTGCAGCATACGCTAGCGCATCAGGGATGATGGCGTTGAACGAGTGCTTCAAGGTTCACTTGGCAGCCTACTCGATAGGCCGTGGGAGCACCATGTGAAAGCAATGCACTTAAGAGTGGAGATGGACTCTACTGCGACGAGAGCAAAAGCTAAATCCTGATAACCCTAAACCCTAAACCCTAAACCCTAAACCCTGAACCCTGAACCCTGAACCCTAAACCCTAAACCCTAAACCCTAAGCCCTAAACCCTAAACGCTAAACCCTAAACCCTAACCAGCCTTTGCAAGCTCTGCCGTCCACTCTTCGCGAGTACCGTCCTTGGGATCGGCTCTGACTTGTGGACCCTCCAAGCCCTAAACCCTACGCCCTAAACCCCTAACCCCTAACCCCTAACCCCTAAACCCTAATTAAACCCTAAACCCTAAACCCTAAACCTTACGCTAAACCCTACTTTCCGGGTTCTGAGTAGGGACTGTGGGAAGTAGGTACCTCATATGCCCCCCCTTCATTACCCTTTGAGGGATTAGATTCGATTAGATGGGGGGACCCAAGTTGCCAAATTCCCTACTAAAAACTGGTCGGTGCTTTTGTGGCCAATACTCCTTAACCACGCCATGTACGTGGAGGTCCATTTGCAATTATAAGTAGCGGTATACTAGTACCCTAAATGGGTTTTAAGTTGACATTTCATACGTACAACCCGACTTCTGACTACCCATGAACCTCCAAGTAGGGTTTAGGGTTTAGGGCCGTGTAGGGGTAGTAAGGATCCTTCTGTGCTCCAGGTATTGGGCTCTCTGGGTATGAGCATCGCTGAACGATGTGGGTTTCAGGGCGCGGTCCTCTCAACCCCCCAAAACGCAACCCCTGAAGGCTAAACCCTAACCTTCTCAAATCGAGGCTTTCCAGTTTTTGTTGACGTCTAGGCGTGATAGAGAGTGTCCTTGGGTTTTGAACTGTGCGTTTTGCAGCTTTCGACCACCACCTAGGAGGTGCCGAGGCCAAAGCCAAGGATTGGGCCACGGAGGTCAACCGCTGTACCTGCAACTTTCTGCAAGCACAAGGCTGCTGGCAATTTGCTAGCACGCCGCTTTTGCCGAAATCAAAAGGCCGCTACTGACTGTACCGCCAGGGCCAGGGCTAACTCTGTATGCCATTTGCTGTAGTGTTGCCTTGCTCGCTTTGTCCACTCTCGCGGCAGGCTGCCAGTCGCATGATACAAGCACATTAGGGTTGAGGGTTTCGGGTTTGGGGTTTTGTGTTTAGGGTTTAGACTTTTTCTTTAGGGCTTAGGGTTTTTCTTTAGGGGTTAAAGGGTTTCGACTCGTGTCTTGTGTTGCTTCGATGTGTCTGTGGGGTTTCTTCAAGAGCCCTGAGGCCCTAACAGCAACCCTAAACCCTAAACCCTAAACCCTAAACCCTAAACCCTAAACCGGAGACGCTCAATCGGCTTCAGTCCAGCGAGGTCAATGTTCCTTCATTAAGAGCCCTCAAACCTAGACCCACGCCCTCAACCCTAAACGCTGAACTAAAAATCTTCTTCCGTACTCCTTCCTGAAGGTTGGGCTCTCTGGGCTGCGATGATGAAACCCTTCTTCCCCCCCCCCCCCCTTGGCCTAAACCCTAAACCATTAACCTTGAATCGAACCCTGAACCCCAAATCCCAAATCCCAAACCCCAAACCCCAAACCCTAAACCCTAAACCCTGAACCCTAAACCCTAAACCCTAAACCCTAACCAAAGCCTCCGCTTGCAAATCCATGTGTGCCATTTTCTCCTCGTGGAGCTCCGACTGCTGCTCCTGGAAACACTTTGGAGCTCCAGGTTCCGAGTTCGGGTTTAGGGTTTAGGGTTTAGGGTTTAGGGTTTAGGGTTTAGGGTTTAGGGTTTAGGGTTTAGGGTTTAGGGTTTAGGGTTTAGGGTTTCGGGTTTCGGGTTTCGGGTTTAGAGGTTCGCGGTTTGCGTTGGGGGTTTGGGTTGAAAGCTCAGGGTTTCGGCAATGGGTTTTGGGGGGTTAGGGTTCTGGCTCGTAGCGACCTCACCACGGCATGACTATCCTGAACCCTAAACCCTAAACCCTAAACGTTAAACCCTAAACCCTAAACCCTAAACCCTAAACCCTAAACCCTAAACCCTAAACCCTAAACCCTAAACAAAGGGGCGGTGGAGCTGGGGAGAGGGGGCACGTTCCTGGAGCACACGTCACTCACATTATCGATCAGGCTCCCACGAGTGGCTGACGGTCGAACATGACATGAGTAACCCATGTATGCCTTTTTTTGCCAAGGTCAGGTGGGTTCCACACGCGACGGCGGTGGCGAGTGGCAGAGAATGGCGTGGACTGTTGGGAAAGAGATTATTAGATACATAATTTCACGGCAACTGCCGCTTGAGCTGGAAAATCGACGTAGCATCCCAAGTGACACTTCTTTGGGTTCAGCTGCTGCTTTGCAATCTCCATCCCAATCGGTTCACAAATTTGGAATTGTGAGGTCCTTTTGGGCCCGTGAGTACCCACTTTTGCAAATACATGGCTCGAATATTGAGCAGGCTTGTGTATTTCTAGTATCCCCCCAAAACACAGCACTCCAAATCTACGCTGATGTATCATTAAAAGGACCCGTGCGTAGACGCACTTATGGCAGTACTACCAATCCTACCACATATGATTCCTAAACCCGAGTTCATTTGCCCCTAAACCCTAAACACCTAAACCCTACACCCTAAACCCTACTAAACCC
Organism: Symbiodinium natans; assembly: GCA_905221605.1. Taxonomy (NCBI): domain Eukaryota; class Dinophyceae; order Suessiales; family Symbiodiniaceae; genus Symbiodinium; species Symbiodinium natans. Next base: position 308,861 of record CAJNDS010002142.1, on the reverse strand, counting down.
GAGTTCAAGTGCCGCTAAACCCTAAACCCTAAACCCTAAACCCTAAACCCTAAACCCTAAACCCTAAACCCTAAACCCTAAACCCTACACCCTAAACCCTAAACCCGAACACCTCTTCTAAATCTTGTCATCTGATGGCCGGAGACCTCTTGAACCCAAGACCTGAAGGAAGAACATGGCCCTTAATCTTGGGTCCTTAAATACCTACCCAAAAAAAAAATATATATATATATACACATATTTATATATATATATATATACATATATATATATATCTACATATAGATGTAGATAAACAGAGATATGTACCTGTCATGGCTCCCACACATGTACATAACACATAAAACAAACAAACAAACAAACAAACAAACAAACAAACAAACAAACAAATAAACAAATAAACAAATAAACAAATAAACAAATAAATAAATAAAATAAACAAATGCGACCTCTCTAGGGGCCCATGCAGCGATGCTCAGAGCGCCGAACGCTTCAATGGAAAATACAGCCTCAGTAGGGTTTAGGGGTTTAGGGTTTAGGGTTTAGGGTTTAGGGTTTAGGGTTTAGGGTTTAGGGTTTAGGGTTTAGGGTTTAGGGTCGGGTTTGGGGTTTAGGGCTTTGGGAGAGACCGGCGAGCACTTCTGGTGGTTTCCGACATTAGGGGTACCTTAGGGGCCCCTTGCACGATACAGTTGGGGGATTTGGACTGCGCAGCTGAAGTTAGTTGGGGTGGATCAAAATCCCAAACACCCTTGAAACCTAAACCCTAAACCCTAAACCCTAAACCCTAAACCCTAAACCCTAAACCCTAAACCCTAAGCAGTTGCAAGGCAAAGTCCCATTGACTGAAGGAGGCCCCTCAAAAAGAATCCGAGACGACCCGACAAAATTCGAAGCCCTGTATAAGACAACCCAGAGCCATGCCCCTCAAGTGTCTACCTGCGAGGTTCATTTGGGTAGTCGTAAGTAGGGTATGGTAACTAAGACTTATAACTCTATTCAGGGCAGCTATACCCCCTACTTATGATATCTTATAATTTCCCATGCATGAACTGGAGGTTTCAGAAAATTTCGCCCTCAACAGATTCAACAGCAGACAACATGTACAGGTTTTCTGGGGCTCAAAGACCATGACGGTGCGATCGCTTTTGTTGAGGTGGACCTGTCTCAAAGACATGATCTTCAGACTAAAGGGTGCGTGTATCTATGTATCTATGTACATATACATGTGTATATACATATATATATATATAATGAAAAAACATACGAACATTACAAAATAAGCATAGCAAAAAGGAATCATAGTTATCATAATAACAGTAACATGCAACGGTTCCGATGGGTTGGTGGGATTAAGGGTCCCCCAAACTGATCTGTTCCGCCAGGAGGCATCCGCTTCATGTCTGGACGGTTTGATCCCCACGCGAGCTCCTTGATGGAGAGGACAGCCTGACTGGAACAAGCGTAGGGTTTAGGGTTTAGGGTTTAGGGTTTAGGGTTTAGGGTTTAGGCGGTTTAGGGTTTAGGGTTTTGGGTTTAGGGTTTAATGTGTAGGGTTTAGGGTTTAGGATTTAGGGTGGTGGGATTTCCTTCCCTGCCCAAAAAAAATTACAGGGTACCCGTTCTGGGTTTCCTTTAGGGGGTTGTAGTCAACTATATAATGGTCTTTGAAGAGGTTACAGGATAAAAACATGTCTGTACAGCATGGTCCCTTCGGAAAGAAGGGGGGGGGGGTGGGGGGTCGGGGGTTGGATTCCGATTACAAACCGGATCCTTGTAGCCAACCGCCCGAACCGACTCACAGTTTAGGGAAATGTCTGAAATTCTGAGAACCCTAAACCTACTAAGAACCCTAAAGAAACCTGAACCCTAAAGTGCCCTGAGCAACTAAGAACCCTAAAACCTAAGAAACCCAAACCTACTCACCCTAAAAAAACCCAGGCCCTAAACCCTACAGAACTCTGCCCCCCTAAAGTTTGAAGAGCCCTTTTGTTCAGGCTTTCGGGCGTATAGGGTGTAGGGTGTAGGGTTTAGGGTTTAGGGTTTAGGGTTTAGGGTTTAGGGTTTAGGGCCATGAGAACGCCCTGAGCTTTGAACCTCGGGAGCCAACGCCGAGCGGTTGATCTCCCACCAAAGCGACCCCTTCTCGGGGAAGGGGAGGGCATCCCACTCTTCCTTCAGTCAGGGTTTAGGGTTTAGGGTTTAGGGTTTGGGGTTTGGGGTTTGGGGTTTGGGGTTTTGGGGTTTGGGGTTTGGGGTTTAGGGTTTAGGGTGTTTTGGGATGGTTGGGGGGCTTGGGGTGTGGGGGGGGGGGGGGGGGGTTGGGGTGTGGGGGGTTTGGGGGTTGCTGGGGGTATGGGGGGGTGGGGGCTTGGGGTTTAAACAGAGGTGGCTGATAGGGTTCAGAGTTTAGGGCCTAGGGTTTTTGGGGTTGAAGGGTTTAGTGTTTGGGTCTGGGCTTCGTGCGGTGGGTTTTGATGGTTTTGATGCCTTTTATTATATATATATATATATATGTCTATGTATATGTGTGTATATCTATATGTATATATATATATATGTTTATTGTTTTGTGAAGAGGGGGTTGGCCTGAAAAAGGTTGAGTTTTCTGTTGGCTATACAAGAGTTACATGGAGAAAAGAACCATTATGTCGAAATAGCTCACAGTACAGCTTCAGGGTCTACGGTTTAGTGGCTAGGCTGATAGGGTTCACAGTCTAGTCTACAAGCTGGGATGCAGGTTTCGGGGCTGAGGGTTTCTCACTGATGTCTCACTGATGTCCCACCAGAAACACGAAGCACCGGTATGCCCTCAAGCACACGCGTGGCAGTCCTGCGTGAACCAGCGTGCGTCCGTCAGCTCGCCTGACGGAAAAATACAGCATCGCAACGGTAGGCCCTGAGCCCGGATCCCGAAAATCTAACCCCCCCCAAGGTAATGTTGACTTCACATTAGTGGATCCGGATCCACCCGCAATTGTAAAATCCCGCTGCCGGAACACAATAGTGTAGCCCGCCACAATTGTAAAATCCGACCCGGGGAATCCGGGTTTTACGGGTGATGTTATGTTATTAGCTCAACCCTAAACCCCTAATTAGGGCCTGAACCCTCACCCCTCAACCTCCTCCTCCTACTACTACTACTACTACTACTACTACTACTACTAGTACTACTAGTACTACTAGTGGTACTACTACCTAATACTAAAACTAATACTACGTCCTACCAGTTTTTAGGCGGATACTATTGAGGAGGCCCTGGCCGGAGAGATTGATCAATGAAGGGGGGGGTTTATTAATGCGAAGTCAACATTATGCAAAAAAAATGTCCATTCTATGGGTTTTGGGTTTTCCTCTACATACTCCAGGAATCCTGAACCGTTAGCCTTACGAAGTTGTGGCCCTGGATACCCCCGCGACGGATCATGTCGAGACCCAAGAGTAACCTCAACCCTATACTCAGGACTGCTAGTATAAGGGGGGGAACATCCCAACATCAACTGCAATTGAGGTTTCCAGAAGTTAGGGTGCAGACGTCATCTGGGGTGTTTGAAAAAAGTGAGATCCACTTACTCCTGATATGCCCCTAAACTCGAAACCCGAAACCTGAACCCTGAAACCTAAAGCTAAAACCCTCTAAACCCTGTAAACCCAAAACCCTAAACCCCAACACTTGCTATAGGAACCCCGAAAGTAGGTATCCCCAAACTAAGGCCGCTGCTTTGGCACATTTGGATCTGGTTGCTCAGCGCTTTGCCTAGGGGTTTGGGTTCACCGGGGTCAAGTACTACTGTCTGTTTAAGAACCCCCCCCCCCAAACATATCAAAAACAAAAAACATTCTTCCTCTTCCTCATAAGGGCATTATAGGGATTAATGTATTTGGTTTTGTGGGGGGGTTCTTAAGCAAATTAGTAGAGTACCTTGGTGCTATTTTGACCTTATGCCCGAGGCAGACTGCCTCCGCTTTATGCGATGTTACTCTTCAGAGCAGCGCTGGCTCAAGTAGTAGCAAGTGAAGGCGACTCTTTCTATAGCAGGTATCCTCACTGGACTTCTGGCCCAAGTTACCAAACCGAAAAACCCAATTTCGGGGCTCCTATACCTTGCAACCCCTAAACCCTAAACCCTAAACCCCAAACCCCTAAACCCTAAACCCCTAAACCCCTAAACCCGAAACCCTAACTATACTGAGCCCTAAAATGGGGACTTACCCTCATGCTTTTGCTGCATTTACGCAGCTGGGGGTGGGGGGGGGGGGTGGGGGAGGGTTCGACGGGGCTCATGAAGCTCTTTGGAGGACGCTGCTGTCTTAGGGTAGTTCCGAGGTCCCTTAGTATGTGCCTTGAGTAGATGGGTTTTAGGGCTCACGATTTAGGATTTGGGGTTGCAGCTCGGACTCTGAAAGAACTCATACTCAACCTACTTTAGGGTTTAGAGCTTAGGGACTTGAAGGCCAACGGGCTTGACAAGAAACTGCCACTGAGCCAAGCTGCATTTGACTATGAAGAAGATGTTGCTCTTCCCCTCCTTGGCTGGGGCAACCCCTAAACCCTAAACCCTAAACCCTAAACCCTAAACCCTGAACCCTGAACCCTAAACCCTAAACCCTAAAACGCCCCTTGAAGAAGGGAGAGTTCAAGGACCCCTTAATAAAGGGAATAGACATGACACTATTATAGAGGGTCCTTGGTGTGAAATAAGGTATATTGCTTTAATTGAGGCTCTTAGTTGCTGAGTTCATAAGCCCCCAAAAAAGTGTACACTTTCAGTGCTATAGGGGATTATAGTATCCCAAGAAGTGTGAAGTGTGCTCACTCAGGGCTGTGGGGGCTATTTGGGCCAGCAATGCAGTTCGGTTTAAAGGGAGTCCCAGATTCTGGGACTTTCGGTTCAAAGAGCTTTCCAGCAGACGCGACCTGCCACCGGCCCAACCGTTCAACCGCAACGAAGCTCTGAGCTTACCACCCTCTAAACCCCTAAACCCTCCTAAACCCCCCCTATACCCTCAAAACCCTCTAAACCCCTAAACCCTCTAAACCCCTAAACACCGAAACCCCTTCACCCTAAGCCCTCTAAACAGTCTAAACCCTCTAAACCCCTAAACCCCTAAGCCCCTAAACCCTCTAAACCCTCTAAACCCTCTAAACCCTCTAAACCCTTGAAACCCTCCAAACCCTCCAAACCCTCTAAACCCTCTAAACCCTCCAAACCCTCTAAACCCTCTAAACCCCTAAATCTACTAAATTTCCAAAATCTCTGAACTGTCTAAACCCCTAAGCCCTTAAACCTTAAACCCTAAACCCTAAACCCTAAACCTTTTTTGACCAAGGCTCATGCGCCAGATTGCCACCTGGGACGTCCCACTTGGAGGTTCATGGGTACTTATAACCACAGTTCTAAGTCTACGTACTTATAACCTACTTAGGGGACTTAGGGGGCTCATAAGTACAGTTAAAATTAGGGGTTATAAGTACCCTGAACCTCCAGGCACTGGAGAGCGCTACTTTTCGGGGGTCGAATATCGGGGGCATTAGTACTTAGAACAGGGTATTTGGGGGGGCGGGGGGTTAGGAAAGTGTAGTCATATAGGGATCGTAAGGGAATCTCTTAGACCCTATAGTATGGGTTTGCAGGCCTTATTTTGGTGGGGGGGGGGGGGGGGGGGTTAGGTTTTTTTGGGGAAGCTGGGACGCAATTCTTGAGGGTCCATGGGGGTTTGAAGCCTTATTTTCGGGGGTTTAGGATTTAGGATATGCTTCAGTGTAGGTCTTGCGCAAGCAGCCGAAAGTCGAGCATGATAATTTGCCATTTGCGAGGTGCAGACATGTCCATACCTGGAACCCCAACCCCCCCCCCCCCCCCCATAAGAATCCCTAACGCATTCGCACCACACCTGCTCTCACCATGATTATTTGGTTCAGGGTTTAAAGCCCGAACGAGGCTTGAGTTTAGGATGAAAGAGCTTCATAGTTTCATTGGGTTTAGGCTGCGGGTTTAAGATGAGCTTCTTGGGCTTGTAAGATGCAAGCACTGGGGAGCTGGCCGTGATTCATAGTGAACGCCCCGAAATACTCAAACGTTGCGTCAATGCCCGTCTCCTGTCATGCGATCGTGCTGGCATCTGCGCAGGGCTTAGCCCTGATTCCTTTCTTAAGCCTTATAATCCCCTTGAAACCCAAAGACTACCCTTGTATTCCTAGAATACTGCTGGGTCTACTTAAACAAGTGATGTAATCGTGGCAGGCTGGGCTTCTAGGCTTGGGTGGAATGTGAGCTTGGATTCTCAGGTCTAGCTTGCGAGTTTTGGGTTTAGGGTTTGGGGCCTGGGGCACCCAAAATGAGCACAATGTCAACCTTACCACGAATCCCAAACCCTCAGCCCTCCATGCACGGGCCTCCTTCACCTCTCGGACGACTGCTTCATGAAGCTCCTGGTGGGGTGCGAAACGCTTCTAATTCTGCTGGGGCTAACATGCTATTTGAGGTTTAGCTTGGGATGTTCCCCCTTATACTGACAGTCCTTGATAGGGATTGCTATAGGGGGTACTATAATCCCTTCTAAGAACTGGGGTAAAAACTTACCATGCTCTGTGCCAAAGCTCCGCACCTCTCAAAGGCCCTGGAGCGGACACGACACCTAAACCCTAAACCCTGAACCCTGAACCCTGAACCCTGAACCCTAAACCCTAAACCCTATAAACCCTAAACCCTAAACCCCAAACCCTAAACCATCCTAAACCTCAACGATTTCAGCCGCCGCACGCCCAGAGCCGGAGTCACCCTAAGACCCTACACCGCAGACTCTCAAACCTGTACCCAAAATCCCACAAGAGAAAGGATTTTCGGTCCTCCAAAACCTGCAGTAAACTCCAGAAAGTTGGAACATGGGCTTAGGATGAGTAGTACTGGGTTTCCCTATATTTGACCTTAAGGGCATTAGGATATTGATGTTCCAACCCTAAACCCTAAACCCTAAACCCTACAGTAAATCCTAAACCCTAAACCCTTTCTGGAGACTACTATTAAAAAGCTGACCCAAACCTCCCTCAGAGGGCCTCACCCGCATCCACCATGCCGGTGGGGATCTTCCATACTCCGGAGCGGCCAGCTGGGCCCGTGCGCTCCCGGACCAGGAGGATGTGCCCCTTGCAACTTTGCTTTCTAGCCCGGGTTAGGGTTTAGGGTTTTAGGGTTTAGGGTTTAGGGTTTAGGGTTCAGGGTTTAGGGTTTAGGGTTGAGGGGTTAGGGTTTAGGAACTACAGGGTTCTTCAGTTCCTTTAGTGGGGAAGTACTGCACTAGGTACCTTATAGAATCTCCTTATACATCCACCCCTCAAGGGAGTAGACAGGGTACCTTACTCCCAAATTCCCTACGAAGATATGAGTTCAGGGCAGCTTGATACTAAATCTTAACCTGAAGAAAGATTCCCTAAACCCTAAACCCTAAACCCTAAACCCTAAACCCTAAACCCTAAACCGTGTCTATACCACCCCAGACAAGTTTGAGGAGGTTCTGAGGCCGGCCCCAGGCCATGGGCACGGCGCAAGACAGTGGATTGGGCCTAGGAGCTGTGGGATCCTTAGTTTGCTTTAAGGTCTACTCCTTACTTACGTAAGGGATGTTGGGCCCTTCGGGCTTCAACTTTGTGTCCTGACTCTTAAACCCCAAGCCCCAAACCCTAAACCCCTAAACCCCTAACCCCAAACCCCAAACCCCAAACCCTAAACCCTAAAACCCTAAACCCTAAACCCTGAGCCGCGTAAGGAGCCAAGAGACTTCAGAGTTCGTGACGAGCGCACCCACGCCGATGGTGTGGCTCGCGTTTGCAGGCAGCGTGTTCGGAGCATCCTTAGGCAGCCTCAACGCTTAGGGTTTAGGGTTTAGGGTTCAGGGTTTAGGGTTTAGGGTTTATGTGTTAGGGTTTAGGGTTTAAGTTTTCGGGCACTTGTTGGGCTCCGAAGCCTGACAGCTGAATTTCAAAGGTAAAAAAGTGAAAGAAACCAAAAGCACAGATAAAAACCATTAAATCTACTGGACGTCTTAATTATAAAATAGAATGACATTGAAAGACTTCTCATAAAGTAAAATAGGATGAAGATAGAAGTAAATAAGATAATGAATCCTGCATTTTTATTTGGTACAGCTTTTAACATAGCATATTGGCATAAGAAACACCATTCAGGTACTATATGTAAAGGAGTAAGTAATCCACATGCTTCTAATGCATTATCTGGATGTGAGAAAGAAGAGAAGCCGAAATGAATTTGAAGAAGATATAGATAGAGAATTAATATCTTTCCATAGAAATCTTTACTAATAATGAAAGGAAAAAATGCTATTTTATTATTAGTGGAATTCCTTAAAGGATTATTAGAAGATAGAAAATGTAGATTAAAAATATGAAAAAGAAGAAAAGCACAAAGAAGAAATGGAAATAGAAAATGAAAGACAAAGAACCTCTTTAATGTTGGATTGTAAATATAATGTCCTCCACAAAGCCATTCTATTAAAGATGGAAATGGAGATAATAAATTTGTAATTACTGTAACTCCTCATAAACTCATTTGTCCTAAAGGTAAAACATAACCCATAAATGCTGTTCCCATTAAGAAGAAGTAAATAATAATTCCAGAAAACCAAGTATTTGGATTATAAAAATATGAAGCATAAGATATAGCTCTTCCAAGATGAAGAAATATAAAAAGAAAGACAAATGATACACCATTAGAATGAAGATAACGTAAACACCATCCATAATATATTTCTCTAATTAAAAAGAAAAGAGAAAAATATGCTGAATTAATATCTGATGTATAATGTAAACCTAAGAAGATTCCTGTAATAATTTGTAATAAAATAGTAATTCCTAATAAAAAACCAATATTCCAAAATAATTTATGATCAAAGGACAAGGATATGATTGTAAATGAGATTTCATTAGTACTACAAAATATGCTGCATTCACTTTGTTTCGTACTTCGTTCACTATTTTTAATGCTGTTCATGCTTCACTTTGTTCATTATAACAGCAGTAAAAATACGCTCTCTTCGTAGTTTTATTAATAATATTATCCCGCGAGCAATAATAAATGCAAAGAGCTCGCGAATGTAGCACGAAAACCAATCATTCACTCGTGCCGTTCGTTCGTTTATATATTAAATTCACGCAGCAGAGAAAGTGCTTCAAATTGGTGCACTGTAGTACCCAAAGGCTTTTACCGCATCCTTCAGGTCGCCAAGGTTCTTGATTCCTTGCACATCACCCCTTCAGATCTTCTCATTCTGCCAGACTCAGAATCCAAAGCCTAAATCGTGAATCCTCAACCCCAAGCCCTAAAGCCATCAAAAACGAAAACCAACACCCTCAACCCTCAGACTCAAACCCCTAAGGCCATGAACCCGAAACCCGAAACCCTAAACCCTAAACCCTAAACCCTAAACCCTAAACCCTAAACCCTAAACCCTAAACCCTAAACCCCAACTCCTTCAGCTCAGCCATGCAACCACTTCGTCATCATGACATGATCGGGCTCAGCCTGTGGCTCGGAGTCTACTTGTAGGAGAGGGTTTAGGGTTTAGGGTTTAGGGTTTAGGGTTTAGGGTTTAGGGTTTAGGGTTTAGGGTTAGGGTCTCCCCTATATGGGGGGTTACGATACTAGGGGTACCTTTTTGGGGGGGGGGGGGGGGGCCGTATTGCTACTGGCACAAGGGAATCCTACTATTTGGGGGGGGGGGGGGGGGTCTATATTAGGGCTCCCTTATTTTCGTAAACCCCCATATGGAGTAGGGTATATATTTCTTGTACCCCCAAAAGGACACCAAGTACATACACTCACCAATATGAAAAAGGAACCTTATATACACTCACCAAAAACAGTAATATAAACCCTACTTCATATGAGTTCAGAATAAACCTAGGTTGCCCAGTAACCTAGGATGAAAAAGGGTGCCCTTTTTTGCTTAAAGGGGTTTCTAAGGGAACCTAAACCTACCAAAAAGGGAATAAGGGTACTACTGGGCATCCTAGAAACTTCTTAGTTGTGGTATTCAGACCCGCCACAATCAGGAGCCGTAAAGGCGCATCACTCCATGGAGCGAAGCCCCTGCAGCCTCCGAATAGGGTTTAGGGCTTAGGGTTTAGGGTTTAGGGTTTAGGGTTGAGGGTTTAGGGTTTAGAGCCATCATGAGCAGCCTCCGAATAGCAGTCGATTCTCGGGCGGCAGCCAGGTAGTTTAATCGAAAACCTGGACTATTGTGTCGACGAGTATGGTCAAGCGAACTCGCCGCGTGCGTGGATCGTTCAAGGCGGTTGCGGCTGAACTCATGCTTCGAACTCTTAGCGCCGATGTTGTTCAGTCGAGAATTCCAGCATAATTCTAGTATATGGATCCGATAGCCTTATACTATGCCAGAGAAATCATGCCGCGCCCTATCTAGTGAACAGTCTCCCCCCTCCCCCCGAATAGTCGAAACAGATTTTGGTCAAAGATGCGCCACACGAAATATTCTTCTAACACCCGGACGACTTGACTGCGTAGCGGATCCCACAGGGCCTCAAACGGTCGCACGGTACGGAATAGCCCGGCAAGCTCGACTTTACGGAGGGGGCCCCTGCTAAACATGGTGCAACACCCTAAACCCTAAACCCTAAACCCTAAACCCTAAACCCTATGCTCCCAACTCCGAACCTTAAACCCTCCAAACCGTTCCTTCCCATTTTGGGGTCTGCATGTTACAAGTTACCTCCGCCCTCATACTCGGGCTCGCGATGCTGGAGCGGTTTAGGGTTTAGGGTTGATAGGATTTCCGAGCGCAACGAACATTGCGTCGGGCGGCAAATCTAGACGTGCATCGGCCTGCCACAGCCGACCCTAAACCACTAAACCCTGAACCCTGAACCCCCCAAAAAAACCGATAAAACCCCAGAACCCCCCCCCCCCCCCAAAAGAAAAAAAAAAACCCAAACCCCAAACCCTAAACCCTAAACCCTAAACCCTAAACTCAAGTCCGCTTCAAGCGTCATGGTGGAACTCGAAGCCGAACTCTTTGGTGGCAATAGGTATCCTGACTTGATACTTCTTAGAAGCTAGGTTGCCTAAACCCTAAACCCTAAACCCTAAACCCTAAACTGGCTGCACTCAGGAAGGTAGCTATAAATTAAACTTTTAGCTGCCTTATTAAGAAACCCACTAAACCCAAAAAAGGTAAAGATCTAAAGTTACCGTAAAGCATCACAAAGGACACTTCTTAGAAGGGAGCTTCGGGGTTAGGGGCTTAGGGGTTCAGGGTTTAGGGTTAGGGCGTTTAGGGTTCAGGGGTTTAAGGTATCCTGACTTGATACTTCTTAGAAGCTAGGTTGCCCAGTAACCAAGGCTCAAAAAGGGTGCCCATATTTGCTTAAAGGGGTTTATAAGGGGTTTATAGGGAAACCTAGAGCCCCCAAAAAGGGAATAAGGGCACTGCTGGGCATCCCAGGAAGGGGAGCTTCGGGGTTAGGGGCTTAGGGGTTCAGGGTTTAGGGCGTTTAGGGCGTTTAGGGTTTAGGGGTTAAAGGTTTAGGGGTTAAAGGTCTCCTGACTTTAAACTTCTTAGATTGGATCTTCGGAGTTTGGGGTTTAGGGGCTGCAAGTGCGGGTTTAGGGGTTTAAGGTTTAGGGGTTTAGGCTTTACACGCTTGGGTTTAGGGGTTTAGGGTTTTAGGGGTTTAGGGTTTACAAGTTTGGGTTCAGGGGTTGAAGTTTCGCGGTTTAAGGGTTTGTGGTGCAAGGTTTCAGGGTCTGGAGTTTAGGCTGTAGCTCTTCGAGGGCCAGTGAAGGACGTGACATCCACCTGTGTCACTACGGGACTCTGTCAGCTTCTAAAGGCCTATACAGGGCACCGAACCGGCAACCAAGGGCTTCTGAAAGCGCATTATGTAAACACTAAACTCAAACCCGTGAACCGCAAAGCCTGAACCCGAATCCCTGGACCGTGTAAACCCTCGGCCCCCCCCCCCCCCCCCACCCTGTCCCGTAGGAGTGGTTGAGGCTTGAGGGCCTTAGGCCCCCCCCCCCCCCCCCCCCCTACCCCCAGCCGCTAGTTCCTTAAGTTCTTGGTCGGAGCACAAGCTGCACCTACCCTACTGTTGATGCTTGCAGCAAGCAGCGAGAACGGGCCCTGAACCCTACTCCCCGGCCAGAGGGGACAAGCGTCAGCGAGGATTTCTCGATGCTCAGATGAAGCCACCTTACAGGAGTCTGGGCTGTAAGGTCGTAATCTGCTGACTCAAGCACTCGTTCGAGGCCCTCGAGCTTGCGGAACTTAAGGGGTAGGTGAGGGGCCATATCAAGGGCCCATGTAACTTCCCTTAGATCCGAAACCCTCAACCCAAAACCCTAAGCCCTAAACCCTAAACCCTAAAAAAAAGGCCCTCTGAACCCTAAGAAGACCCAAGCTGCAAACCCTAGCTGCTTCGGCTTCAGGGTGCAGGGCTCAGTGTTCGTGTAAACTGTACTCCCCTTAGAACCATCATAAAAAACCATTTTGTGTAAGTATTCCCTTGGGTTTTTAATCACAACCCACATTTTTGAGTATTCCCTCCAGTTTTTAATAACAACCCATAATTTTAAGTGTTCCCTTGGGTTTTGATTTAACACACAGTGCAAAGTAATTCCTAAGGGGGCTATAGTAAAGGCTGAGATCCCGACACGCCACGCTTCTGTTGCATCTCCCACTCCTGGAGCGAGGACGCCTCAGATGCGTGGCCCGCGACAATCGAGACTTGCAGCCCTGTGGGGGTTAGGATTTTGGGGCTCTGGCTGGCTTAGGGCTGTTACCCCTAAACCCTAAACCCTAAACCCTAAACCCTAAACCCTAAACCCTAAACCCTACACCCTAAACCCCAAACCCTAAGCCCTACGCCCTAAATCCTAGAAGGTGTGGGCAGGGCGGAGTGCCGCGCCCAAGGAGTGGCTCGGGGCAACCCAACTTAGACCCTCGTTCTCTTCCGTGCCAAACTTTCTGACGGTTATGAGTACTCAACTTTCCAAGGGTTTAGGGTTTAGAGTTAAGGGTTCAGGGTGGTAACGAGTACGGGAGCCTAAGCCCTAAACCCCACACCCTGAACCCCGAACCCTACAAGTTGTTCCCGGTCTATCCCAGAGGTGTCCAGACTCCAGACCCAAAGCTCCAAGCCCGCGCGTCTGCAGCTCATGACGGCGCAGGGCTGAGACAGGGTTTAGGGTTTAGGGTTTAGGGTTTAGTTTAAGGTTTAGGGTTTCGGGTTTACGGTTGCCGTAAACAGTCTATTCTGCAGCAGAACCCCAATCAACCGGAAACTCTTGAGAGCCTGAAAACAAAGAAACCAATACCCCTGAATTCAGGAATCTAACCCATAGCATACCCAGGATTCCTATATCGAAAAGGGTTGCTATGATAAGGCGCGCCCTAGTATTTAGGGCACCAAACCTGGGACCCTACCTAGTTTAGAGAATCCCCCATATGGCTTAAAGTACATTCCTTAGCTAAGAGCTCCTCGCTGGGAACTCTAATCTCTCAGCCGGAAACCTTTCGTGCGAAGTTGAGAATACACATAATCTAGTCTAGGGCCACTATAAGGTTTAAGGTTTAGGGTTTAGGATGTAGGACTATAACTCTACTTACAACCATCCTCTCCTCGAAGACTCCAGAAAGCCAACGAAAAGCCGAGCAGCAAGCATCTCCCGAAAATTGCCTTCCTCTTTGGGAACGCCGTCAGGGCTCACAATAACTCCACCTCACTCGCTGGCCGAGGGAATGCGAAAGGCAGGTTTCAGAGGATTGCAGGCTTAAGCGTAACCTAGACCCCATGCCTGCGCACGAAACTACGACCCACGTACTCAGCGCAACGAAGGAAGGGCTCTGTGGGGAGCACTAAACCCTAAACCGGGTTTAGGGTTTGGGGTAACCCTAAACCCTAAACCCTAAACCCTAAACCCTACACCCTAAACTCTAAACCCTACAAACGAATGCTTGGATTCCAGCCGTAGTGGTCGAATTTGCACGGCAGCGTCTTGGCACAGCCCTGTGAGGACCCAGAGATCCAGAAGACCTTGGGGGGGTTTAGGGTTTAGGGTTTAAGGTTTAGGGGGTTTGGGGTTTTGCGGTTTGGGGATTTCGGGTGTAGGGTTTCGGGGGCTCTTGGGGATTTAGGGTTGAGCGTTTGGGGGTTTGCGGTTTTTGGGTTGAAGGTATAGAGTTTTTGAGTTGAGAGAGGGTTTGGGGCTCAGAGTTTGGGGTTTAGGAGGGTAGGGGGGGGGGGGGGGGGTGAAGGGTCTTGGGGCTCAAGGGCTTGGGCTCTGGGGCCTTCAAGACCCCAAGACCTTAAACCCTGTAAACCCTATAAACCCTATAAACCCTAAAAACCCTAAAAACCCTAAAAACCCTAAAAACCCTAAAAACCCTAAAAACCCTAAAAACCCTAAAAACCCTAAACACCCTAAAAACCCTAAACACCCTATAAAACCCCAAAAAACCCTAAACCCTGAATCTTCGGGCGTGGGACTCTAGCTGAAGGGAGATGCGCTCACAGGGAGGGAGCCTCGGAAGACCGGGCCAGGCCCCAAGACCCGACTTAGGGCTGAGGCCTTAGGGTTGAGGGCTTTGGGGTTTGGTTTACAGGGTTTAGGGTTTAGGGTTTAGGGTTTAGGGTTTAGGGTTTAGGGTTTAGGGTTTAGGGTTTAGGGTTTAGGGTTTAGGCCACCAGCTGGTCCTCTGTCAATTGCCCGGAGACTCGAGCATCCCTTGATGCGGGAGCATTGCACAAAATCATAATGGTCTGCCCCTTGACAAAATAAGGAAGATTCCGTGCTAGAACAGCCCTAAACCCTAAACCCTAAACCCTAAACCCTAATTGAGCACTCAACCCCTAAACCCATACTATGAGGGTTTAGGGATCTCCTAACTGCAGCCTTGCCACTGACTGCTTGTCCGCCGCCTTATATGAGCAAAGGGGCCCAAACATTCCAAACATGGCCTGGTTAATCATGCGTAAGCCCCAAACCCTGAGCCCTGTAAACCCTATCAACCCTAAACCCTAAAACCCTAAAGCCAGAATAAGGAACCACACGTTCTATTCAATTCCCATGAATGAAGCGGTTTTGGAAGATCTGGGACAGCACACAGGGCACGACGATTGAGACGAGGGAGGCTCACAGGGTTGCAGTTACGGAACGTACACTGAGCTACCATGGAAGTTTACTCTACACACATAAACTAATAAATGAATATACATATATATATATATACATGTATTTGTTTATTTATATGACATCCACACAGGTTTGGGTTTTTTAGGGGCTTTCGGGGCTTTGGGTTTTAGGTTTTAGGGTTTTAGGGGTCAGGGTGTTAGGGTTTACGGCTTCTTGAGACTTTGAAGTCGTTTTTGCTTGGGGACCTTCAGGGCTTAGGGCTTTCGAACCTGCACTCTTTTATCCCTGAAGCACCCTAAACCCAAAAACCTAAACCCTAAACCCTAAACCCTAAACCCTAAACCCTAACCCTAAACCCTAAACCCCTAAACCCCTAAACCCTAACCCCGCAACCCCCCAACTACAAGGGAAGTTGGCAGCCCTGAAAGCCCTTTACCCGGGCTCCCTGTGGCTAGTTCATGGTTGGGATAATATTTCAAATTTAACTGTGTATTCCTTCTTGGGTTTAAGTACCCTAAAACATGTAAAATGTTACCCAACTATGGGGAAATATTACACATTTAACTGTGTATTCCTTCTTGGGTTTAAGTACCCTTAAGAATGGGAACTGTTCCCCAACTATGACAAAGGAAGGCCTAGGCACCGCCTTGGCCTTGTCACGAGAGCTGCAAGCAGTAGGCTTCAAGCCGAAGGCTGTCGCGGAAACGGCCGGGGCTGCCTGAGAAAAGAAATCGCTGGGCTGTAGGGTTTAGGGTTTAGGCTTTAGGGTTTGGGTTTTAGGGTTTAGGGTTTAGGGTTTGGGGTTTAGGGTTTAGGGTTTGGGGCTTGGGGTTTGGGGTTTGGGGTTTTGGTTTGGGGCTTGGGGCTTGGGGCTTGGGGCTTGGGGCTTGGGGGCTTGGGGCTTGGGGCTTGGGGCTGGGGGCTTGACATAGTAGGATTTTAGCACCCCATATTCTAGTCCCTATTAAGGACTGTCAGTATAAGGGGGAACATCCTAGTGTATTATAGAGTTCAAGGTCCAGGATGTCGGGTTCAGGTATGGGGCTTTCAGGATTCTAGAGTGTCGACTCGGGGCTAGTACGGTCCAGGGTTGGGAAATAATTGCTTTGGAGTCTGCCTTCGGATAGCCTCATGAGGTTGAACTATTGGAGTCTTCTCGTTTGAGAGCGGGGACACACATAGTTCACGCAACCCCTATGATGCTGGGTTCAGGGATCAGCCTAAGAGTAGTCTCATCCTTCAAACTACAAATCGTTTAGGAAGATCCTCCCTTTTTGAATGAATAGCACATGGTAGATTCTTCAATTCATCTCCAAAAAAGTATCAGAGTCAAAGAACGGAGTCCTGATTGTCGGAAGCACGCAGATGGTTTTGTTCGTGGCGACCTGCTTAACTCTGCCCATGGCCCCCCTGATGTTGGGCCAGGCGCCAAGAAAGCCTGCGGCGCGGCCGCAAGGCGCCGCCAGGCACGAGACATGGCGCGTGGCACGCCCCAGCGCTTAGGGTCAAGGATCGAAGCAAAAGATACAGCAATCGGCGACCTAGCCCCGCCCTTCTTGGAGGAGTTGTATTGGGCTTCCAACAATGAGGGGCGACCTTTCGGGCCCTAGATTGGATTCAAGTATTTTGTGGCGCGTTCAAAGGGGTACTGGTCGAGGGTGGGGGGGGGGGGTGTGGTCAGGGCCCCTCGGCTTGAACGGACGACCCTCACGGAGAGCCACACGTAAGGCCCCAACACTGAGACCAACCCTAAACCCTAAACCCTAAACCCTAAACCCTAAACCCCAATCATGTTCAAGGGTGTTAGCCGAAGCTCTCAAGCCAATTGCTGCAAGCGAGTGCAGAAGACCGGGAGAACCTCTCTGTTCTCACGGGTTGACGGAGACTTCTTGGCTGCACTTAGTAAGTAGGGTAGCTATAACTTAAAATTCTAGCTGCCTTATTAAGAAACCCAAGAAACCCAAAAAGGCAAACGATCTAAGGCTTCAGTAAAGCACCACAGAGAATTGTCGGATCCAACAACGAAAATATACATCGAAGGAGCAGGGCTGGGCTCATGCAGACGTGTGTAATGGAGGTTGGGAACCCAGAAACTCCCAGACCCCTGAATTAAGGAAGATTCCTTACATTCTACTGGGGTTCCCTATTCTGGCTGTAAAGAATATTCTTTAACTAAGGCCTTAAGGGGTATTGGAGTCTTTTGGGAAAGCAAGCACTTCTTTCGTCTTTGTATGCCAGGGGCGTCGGACCGTGTGAGCGTGCCCCGTCTGTCCGGTTGCAATGGGGTTCGGGCTCTCTCTCTCTCTCTCTCTCTCTCTCTCTCCCTCCCTCCCTCCCTCACCACACAGTGACCAAAAATGACGACTTTGAAAGGGCACCGCACAGCGACCAAAAATGAAGACTTAGAAAGGGCACCACACAGTGACCCTCCCTCCCTCCCTCTCCCTGCCTGAAACCAAAAACCCTAGAGCCCAAGACCCGAAACTCCAAAGGCACATGGAAGGAGCACCTAGAAGGCCGGACCCAGGCTTTGCTTGAGATTTTCAGAAGAACGGTTTAGGGTTTACGCCCAAAGCCCTACACCCTCGAAGGGCTAAAACGGACATGAAGTAGGGTTTATATTTCTTGCACCCCCAGAAGGACACCCAAGGTATACACTCACCAAAAACAGTAGATATAAAAGGTATACACTCACCAAAAACAGTAGATATAAAACTTGCTTCATATAGGGCTTGGGGTTCTCTGCAAAAGGGGACTGGAAGGGGACTGGCGCCACGAAAAAGGCACCTCAGGGGGAGGTGGACCTTACACCCTAAACCTAAAACTCCACAACCCTAAACCCTAGACCCTAAACCCGAAATCCTAAACCCTAAACCCTAAACCCTAAACCCTCAGCCCTAAACCCTAAACCCTCCTGGAGGCGCATGTCCAGCATCTTCCGCTCCGCTGTGAGGCCGGGCCTGAGAGCGCAGGGTGGCTGGTTTAGGGTTTAGGGTTTAGGGTGTAGGGTCTAGGGTCTAGGGTTTTAGGGTTACGGGTTTAGGGTTTAGGGTGTAGGGTGTAGGGTTTAGGGTATCGGGTTTAGGGTTTCGGATTTAAGGTTTAGGGGATCTGGCTCAGGGTTTAGGGTGTAGGGTATCTGGCTTTTCGGGCTTCTGGTTTCAGGTCTAGGGTCGCTGGTTTAGGGTTTCTGGCTTAGGGTTTACTTTAGTAGCCCAGTAACCATATTATAGTAAGGGCACCCTTTTTTGGGTTGGGTTGCTTTATAAGGGAAGGCGGGAACCCAGAACCAAAGAAAGGGTAAAGGGTACCACTGGGCTACCAAGTTAGGGATTCTGTAGAGGTTCATGGAGGTTCCTGGACCTTGCGGCTAGGGAGCAAGTGGGTTTAGGGTTTAGGGTTTAGGGTTTAACGGGGCCCCCCATTGTAGCATTCTAGGGCAAGTTTAGAGTAGTGTTTCTAGGATTGAATGTTTTCGGAGGCCCCAACCCCAAAAATTTTGAAGGTTTAGGGCTCAGGAACTCTGATGTAAATCCTACAAGCTCTCAGCCCCCACAACGTACCTGTCATGAAAAGAAGATAGCCTTTTGCAAGACAGAAACGTCCCGGCTCAAAAGGTCTTAGACCCATGAAATTCCTGCCTAGTTGTTGTTTGAATTGTGTCGTTTTGAAGCCACAAGAGCAAAACCCTAAACCCTAAACCCTAAACCCTAGACCCTAAACCCTAAACCCTAACCCCTAAACCCTAAACCCTACACCTCCCCAACCCTGCAGAGGTCGTGACAGCGACACTGCCAGAAACTGCAGCCGCGCGTCCGCCGTGAGAGACCTGTTGAAGAAAGCCTTCTTGTGATCTAGGGGGCTTAGGATTTAGGGCTTAGGGTTTAGGATTTAGGGTTTGGGGTTTAGGATTTAAGGATATGGGGGTTTCCGAAATTCGGGGTACCTTCGTGGGGTTCCTGTTATCAAAGAACCTTCCTATTTGTGGTCTACTTTCAGGTTCCCTTATTTACGTACCCCCCATACATGGGCCCCTCGATATGGTCCGTTGCCTCCTTTAAAGGGTTCTGAAGCATGAACCCTTGGGTTGTATAGGGTATGTAAGGGGTACCTCATGTCGGAAAACCCACACTTGTTTTCGGCATGCGTCATAAGCTCTGCATCTTTCCCAGCAAGCTCAATATCCTTTGACTAGGGAACATACCTGGAAACAAAAAAGGAATCCTAATGTATGATACTTGGCTGCACTTAGCAGGGTAGCTATAAATTTAATTTTCAGCTGCCTTAGTTATTAAGAAACCCAATAAACCCAAAAAGGCTAAAGATCCAAAGTTACAGTAAAGCACCAAAAAGCGATGTGCGGTAAGTATATTCCCTAAAGTGGTATGGGGCTCTTTGGGTTTATAGCATCCTACTTGCTGGACTTCTGTGGAGGTGGACGTGCCAGTAAAGCTGTCGGCAGCCAATTCTGAAAATTGGGCACGAACATAAACCCTGTGAATCCTACAGCAAACTCCAGAAAGTTGGAACATTGTTTAAGGATGATTAGAGAAGGGATTCCCTTTAGTATTCCTATTGGGGCATGGGGATAAGGATGTTCCAACTTTTTGGAGTTTACTGCGCACGCTAAGCTGCGAAACCCCAAACCCTGAAACCATACACCCTAAACCCTAAACCCTATATATTTCGTAAGCAAGGGCAACGTGAAAGAGCGGTGCCTGTGCTGCAGCTGCGCGCCGCTTTGCAGATCCTTGGCAAAATCCGGGGGGTTGGGGTTTAGGGTTTAGGGTTTAGGGTTTAGGGTTTAGGGTTTAGGGTTTAGGGTTTAGGGTTTAGGGTCTAGGGTCTAGGGTCTAGGGTCTAGGGTCTAGGGTCTAGGGTCTAGGGTTTAGGGTTTAGGGTTTAGGGTTTCAGAGTTTGAGCGTTTAGGGTTTGGGTGTATGGTTTAGGGTTTGGGGTTTGGGGTTTAAGGTTTAGGGTTCAGGGTGCAGGGTGCTACAACCTAAAGGTGATCATTGAAATCACCGCCAGGTGCTCGCGGCTGCTACTGTCCTGCCACCTAAACCCTAAACCCTAAACCCTAAACCCTAATCCCTAATCCCTAAACCCTAAACCCTAAACCCTAAACCCTAAACCCTAAACCCTAAACCCTAAACCCTTCACCGCAAGGCAGCGGCTCCCTGCATCTCTTGCCTCTGGGCGGATAGGCGCCTCCCAAGCATGTGGGGTCCCGTCTTGGTTTAGGATGTCTAGGGTTAGGGTTTAGGGTTTAGGGTTTAGGGTTTAGGGTTTAGGGTTTAGGGTTTAGGGTTTAGGGTTTAGGGTTTAGGGTTTAGGGTTTAGGGTTTAGGGTTTAGGGTTAGGGTTTAGGGTGTAGGGGTGTAGGGGTGTAGGGGTGTAGGGGTGTAGGGGTGTAGGGTTTAGGGTTTAGGGTTTAGGGTTTCACTAGGGTTTAGGATGTGGGGTTGAAGGTCTATGCTTTTAGGGTGTGGGGCTTGGGGCTCAGGGTTACGGTTTTGCATGGAATATAGAAAATGTAAGGCAATCACCGGGAATCAAATGTACTATAACAGGGCTTAGCTAAGAATTATAGGTTGGCCATTTAAGCCCTCAGAAAATGTTCCCGAATCTGGATACTCTTGAACCAGTACGGGTTGCTATAACATATCCCAGTGTCCTACCTAGGGAGCTGAACACGTATGCAAAGTACACACACACAAACACACCAGAGCTGTAGCGAGGAAGCTAAACCCTCGACCCCGAACCTGGACCCTAAGCCCTGAACTCTAAACCCCCAAATCCTCAACCTGAGCCCAAAAAACCTTGAGGTCTGACGGCTTTAGGCTTAAGGGTTCAGGCTTTAGGGTTTAGGGTTTCGGGTTAAGGCTTTAGGGCTTAGGGTTCGGGATTAATAATCCCTATACTGCCCATATAAGGAAGAAGACTTCCATTTTTCTGGGCGGTTCTTAAGCCACTAGTGTACCTCGAGTACTTCGTGCAATGCCTGGTCTGCTGCTCGGCGGCCATCTGCGCAGACTGAACCTTCGCCACAGCAGAACGGGCTCGATACTTTGAGGTCGATGGTTGAGGGTTTACCCGAAACCCTAAACCCTAAACCCTAAACCCTGGTTAATGGGCTGTGGGCTGAGGTTTGAAGTTCAGTTTGGGGCCCAGTATGGATCCGCCAGCCTCTTCCTGCAGACGCGCGTAGGAGGCTTGTTTTGCCCGACACTCGTCCTGCATGGCAGTGACACAGACAGACGTGCATCCCGGTTAAACTCGGAAGCACCTAGATCTTAATGGTTCTTGGTCGGGATGCCGTAAAGCAGGACAGAAGGTATCAAATGTAGGAGAGCTTGATTCCAGAATATCCTTGCAGTTTAGGTGCAGGGTATGCATGCCCCAAGGGTCGTGGAGCAGAAATGCACGACGAGTACAAGTCCCCTGAGAGATTCCAATAGCGAAGTTCCAATTTCCCACTTCAAAGCATGCACTCAACTATTTCTACAAGCCCCTTTTAAGGTTCCGGGTTTAGGGTTTAGGCTTAAGGTTTTGGCTTTAGGCCTTCATCAGGTTTCAGGCGACCTTTCGCCTAAACTTTCCCCGAAAAGTCCAAATACTCCAGCAACCTACGCTATGAATACTCCAGCAACCTACACGACAAATGCCGGGGTCCTTAAGAAGCCAATATAGGGTGCCTGGAAGTATCGGGATCGAAACCCCAAAACCCCATGCCCCCACGCATAAACCCTAAATCCTTAACCGTACTCATAGCTGGACCCTTGAGTAACCTAGGAATAAAACGGGTAACCTTTTTGGTTTTAAGGGTATTATAAGGGAACCCCAACCCCGAAAAAGGAGATAAGTGCCAATTCCGGGTCCTAGTCCTGGTAGCCCAGTAACAGCATTTTAGTAAGGGCACCCTTTTTGGGGGTTGGTTGTTATACGGGAAACCAGAACCGAACAAAAGAGTCAAGGGTACCTCTGGGCTACCATGCCATGAACCTCCAAGTAGTCCCCCATGACCCGAGCCCGACTTAATTCGGGAACCCTAAACCCTAAACCCTAAACCCTAAACCCTAAACCCTAAACCGGTTTAATTTTGGCTCCTCCGCAGCAGCAACCTCAGCCTCACGGAATCCGGGCATGAAAGGCGTTGGGCTTTGTTGGGGTTAGGATTTAGGGTTTAGGGTTTAGGGCTTGCCCTAAACCCTGAACCCTGAACCCTAAACCCCTAAACCCCTAAATCCTATGGTTCAGGGTTTAGGGTTTAGAATTTCTAGGGCTTGCCAGGCTTACGGGGATTGCAACTGCCTTGAGGTGCATAAAGCTTTGGCTCTGAGATGTCTCGGTATGCAGAGACCTTTGCTATGATGAATATCTACTAATTGTTTAGTTAAGAACCCCAAAAAACATATTATAGGGATTCTTACATTTTATTCTTCTGGGGTTATTAAGCAAATAGTAGATACAGGGCTTCTCATGCAGCTCGATGCATCTGATGCAGGGGGCGATTCCGCAAATTCAGCGCTACACCAAAAAAACCCTAATCCCCTAAACCTGCAACGCTGATTCAAGGCAACAAGACGATCTTCCCTGCTGTTGCATGACTTCTGTCCTATAACCCCTAGAACCCCAGTAGCTGTACGATTATACGGGCACTATTTTTGTTTTAGTTGGTCACTCCATGCGGGAACCCAGAACCAAAAAAGGGTGAAGGGTACCCAGATCTTCCCAAAACCCCTTAATTAAGGAATATACCCCTAATTTATACTAAGGATCAAAATTATGAAGTAGGGTATATGCCTTCATTATGATTAAGGAGTATTCCTTAAATCATATAGGGATCCTTAGTATGATTTAAGGTATATTCCTTAATTAAGCAATATTGGGCTCTTTGGGTATCACTGGGCTACCAAGAGATTGCTGCGTCCAGGCCTCCAAAGCTGCGAGTTGCCCGTCCGCGACATCTGCCTGGCCTCGTGTAGAGAGTGTGCGGTTTTTTTTCGGTTTGGGGCCCCAACCCCTACTCCTAAACCCGAAACCCCAAACCCTAAACCCTAAACCCTGAAGCCTAGCCCTGACACACCACTGCGAGTTTTTTGCAGCAGGGACCTGTAGAGCGCCCTGTTGGCAGATTTCGATGGGACATGCTCGCCCCAGGCTCTAAAGCCACAGCTCCCTGTGGCTTCTACGACTAGTAAGTTGGACGGTGCTGCGGGATTGCAGTTTCTAGGGCTTCGGGCTTGAGGGCCAACTTCGATCCCACAAAAAGTACGAGGACATCATACACGACTCTGTATATGTGTATATATATATAATTAATATAACGGAATGTATGCATTTGCTGATTTTTTGGGAGCTGCGCCCAAGCACCGCCGAAACACATAGAGGCTACGTGTGGCAGAATGACAAGCCACGGAGCCAATTCACAAAACACGCACTCTCTTTCGCTCGCTCTATATATATATATATGCTACCCCCCCCCCCCCAGCGACCTACCCTTTTTAGGCCTTTTTAGGCCTTTTTAACAAAAAATAACAAACAAGGCCCAAAAGTCGCGTAGTTAATCACCGGGTAATGAAGGACAGTTACAATGCTGTTTTTAGATGTTTAGATCAGTGTTTTTCTATGCAAATTGTGCGTTTTAAAGGGCAATTAATGTTTTGTTGAGCAACTAATTTATTTATACAATTGTGTTTGTACGAGGCAAAGTATTAATCAAATAGTGAAACATTTTTCTTGGTTCTATGCGAATTTAGCTACTAGAGTAATTATTGAGCAAAGAGCCCAATTTGACTCGAGTGAATACCATTTAAGGGAGCATACTCAACCAAGATACGAAATAGACACCATTCTCAACCAAAATATGGCAAAGTGTGGGTTTAAAGTGCAAATACTGTATTTATACAATTGTGCTTGTACTAGGCAAAGTATGCTCTCTGAAAAGTCCACTGAAATACCTTATGTTTACATATTCATGAATCGTTTTTATTTTTGAAATAATCATTTTATGCGAATTTAGCTACTAGAGTAATTATTAAGCAAATAGCCCAATTTGACTCAAGTGAATACCAGTTAAAGGACCATACTCAACCAAAATACGAAATAAGCACCATATACAACCAACATATGGCAAAGTGTGGTTTAAAGGGCAAATAGTGCTTTGTTGAGCAACTAATGCATTGAAACAGTTGTGTTTATACCAGGCAAAGTATTATTGAAATACTATCTGCAAAGTCAAATGAAACACCTTATGTTTACATATTCATGAAACAATTTTTTTGAAGTATTCATTCTATGCGAATTTAACTACTAGAGGAATTCTTAAGCAAATAACCCAATTTGACTCAAGTGAATACTATTTAAAGGACCATACTCAACCAAATACGAAATAAACACTTGCGGAAATGGAAACGGTTCTACCTACATAACAATGAGACAAAGATTGCTGAAGTATTCACTAAAGACCACTTGTATACTATGTCTGAAAAGCACAATTTGCATAAGCAAGCTTAAAATGCACAATAATGGAAATCGGTTCTACTTACATAACGATGAAACAAAGATGTCTGAAGTATTCAATAAAGACCACATATATACTATGCTTGAAAAACGCAACTTGCACAATCAGGCTTAAAAAATGCACAAGAATCCTAGAAAAGTACTTCTAAAGTGAAGGCCATACCACAAGCAAATTCACAAATACGTAAAAACATCCAAAAGCGCAAGCTTTTCAGGAGAATCTCTGGTGAAGTTTGGATTATAGGGTTTTGGGGTATCCCTGGACGAGTAGGAGTCACTTTTTAAGCAAACAATTCTAAGCAATAAATGCTTTTTCTCAAGACAAGTATTGCAAATGCTGATTCTAGATAATTAATCGCATTTACCAGGCAAATATTATCCATGCGAATTTAGCTACCAGAGCACCAAGTAATGGCTGAATAAGGTCTACTACACTTGAGTGCAACCAAAAGATGCACTAAACACTAGCGGCTCTACTTACATAATAACGAAACAAAAAGTTCTGAAGCACTAGAAAGACCACTTGTATACTATTTTTGAAAAGCACAATTAGCATAAGCACACTTAAAAATGCGTAGTTGTTGCCTCGTGACCGTGAAGGCGAACCAAAAAGCCAAAATACCAAAACCAAAAAACCAAAAATACCAAAACCAAAAAAACCAAAAAAAACAAAACCAAAAAAAACAAAAATACCAAAAAAAACAATTTTCTGGGGCTCTTGGAGAAGCCTCATAGGAATTTCCTGAGAGTCCCGGAAAATTGGTTTTTTTGGTATTTTTGGTTTTTTTGGTTTTGGTTTTTTTGGTTTTTTGGGTTTTGGTTTTTTTTGGTTTTTTTGGTTTTGGTTTTTTGGTTTTTTTGGTTTTGGTATTTTTGGTTTTTCTACTGTCCCGTGTATGCGTTTTTAGTTGTATTTTAGTCTACGCCCTAGGAAATACGCTATATTGCACACCGAGTTTGCTTGCAGTGCAGCTGTGACTTGAGACAAGGCGAAAAAGGGTAGGTCACTGGGGGGGGGGGGGGGGGGTACCATATATATATATATATAAATATATATACACATATATGCATATATTTATATATACACATATGCCTTTTTACATATATCCATTCATACATATATACATATATGCATATCCATATGTACATACATACATATATACATATATACATATATACATATATACATATATACATATACACATATACACATATATACATATATACATATATACATATATACATGTATACGTATACATATATACGTACATGCGTATATACATATATATATATACAAATATACACACATGCACACATACACACATACATGCATACATGCATACATGCATACATGCATACATGCATACATGCATACATGCATACATGCATACATGCATACATGCATACATGCATACATACATACATACATATGTATATACATATATTTATACACATATATATATATACATACATGTGTGTGTAGTCAGGTATGTGTATCAAAGGTTTAGGGTTTACGGTCTATGCACACAGTGCCTGAACCTGTGATAACTGTCCATTCAGGTCCCTTTGGGCAGCTTTGCCGCCACGCTCAGGAGCTCGGTGGCAACGGCGGTCAGCTGATCCGACACGTCTTCGACTTTGGCCTGCCATCTTGTTAGGGTCATAGGGTTATAGGGTTATAGGGTTATAGGGTTATAGGGTTGTTGGGTTATAGGGTTTTTGGGTTATAGGGTTATAGGGTTATGGGGCTATAGGGTTGAAGGGTTATGGGGCTTTCGGGTTATATGGTTATAGGGTTGTAGGGTTACAGGGTTTAGGGCTGGCAAACATAGTCGCGGGCTTTTGAAAGTTAGGGGCAACCATTTTTTGATTTTCTTAGGGGTACTGCAACGCAAAAGGATTCGTGCATTTTAGGGGATTTAAGGGTACCAGAATTCTTGTTATACCCCTAACCATGAAGTGCACTTAGGGTTTAGGTTGGTTTAGGGTCTGGGTTTTTCGACGAGTAGATTTGGGGGTTTCCGAAAAAAGGGGGTACCCTTTCTGGAGGTCCCTTTAGGGGGTTCTATGCTGTTTGGGATTCTATTCTGTTTGGGGTCTCAAAAAAGTACCCCTATTTTGGGAAACCCCCATTGTTCTCCAGTGCTGCCAAGGTGCATACTGCCGGTCTCTGCAGAGATTTAGCCTACGACGGCCCCAAAAACCTCAGAAACATATTCCTTATATAAACCCGAAACCCTAAACCCGAAACCCTAAACCCTAAACCCTAGGGAAACAAGAAATGTCCTAAGGGCCTACCGGGTAGCAGGTCCGTGGCCATGTTCTGCAGCGAGCGCGCCGACCCCGAGGTCGAGGGTCCAGCAGAGTGTCCAGCAGCTCCCGCGGGTGCCTGTCCATCCGGTTAGGGTTTAGGGTCTAGGGTCTAGGGTCTATAGGGTCTAGGGTCTAGGGTCTAGGGTCTAGGGTCTAGGGTCTAGGGTCTAGGGTTTAGGGTTTAGGGTTTAGGGTTTAGGGTTTAGGGTTTAGGGTTCAACATGAACGCATGACATGCCTGTCGAGGTTTGCCACCTTTCATCCGCGGCTTCTGCGTTGCCGCCAAGGCTGTCTTCAAGTGCTTGGCACCTCAGGCCCCACTGCGAACATGCGGACGAGACCCTAGTTGTCCAGGACCTAGGGGAACCCAAGCTTGACCTTTGGGATTATAAGGAATTATAAGGGGATCATATAGCCCCAAAGAGGTTGAAGGTTACCTACTCTACAACTAAGAGACACTCCGACTCCGACGACCTATTCGTGTGTGCCAGGCCCCGCACTTCCTTTGCCATCCTGGGCAAACACGGTGCGCGTTCGCCTGTCCGCGGAGCCCCAAGTGCCTCAGCTGAAGGCGTGTGGACTTGAACCCTGCTTTCGCCGGGCCCCTAAACCTCAAATCATAAACCTTAAACCCTAAACCCTAAACCCTAAACCCACAATGTGCCCCAGGCCTCCACTCCAGGAACTCCTGCTCCAGGAGTTCCGTCCCCACCAGTCATCATCTTCTTTGTCACGGCTCTCCTGGTACACACCCAAGCAGATGGAAGTCCTGAACCCTTAACCCTGAACCCTAAACACTCTCTAAAACTTGGTCCCTTTTGGGGGTTACTCTTGCAAGGCGGCGGCCTAAAATTTGGGGCACTACCCTGCAAAAAGGGTGACCATCATTTTGAGAAATGGGCATTTTCCAAAATAGGGGTGCCCCTAATCTACCCTTCCATATCATTAGTGGAACCCCAAAAGAGTACCCCTTTATCTGACTATTCTCCCTATTTCTTGGTAGGGAATCAGGGAATTGCGGCCCTAAATATACCCTTTAAGATTCCCTCATTCCCTGCAAAGAACCAGCCAGACCCTAAACCCCTGAACCCTGAACCCTAAACCCTAAACCCTAAACCCTTGCCAGACTCTTACGGCTTTCTGGCACTCCTCCTCACGGACCGGTGGAGACATTGGCGAGGGAGACATTGGCGAGGGAGGCAGGCGAGACCTCACCTTCACTGCGTTGCGTGGAGATTCATTTGGGTAGACATGAGTAGGGTTTAGGGTTTAGGGTTTAGGGTTTAGGGTTTAGAGTTTTGGGTTTAGGGTTTAGGGAAATTATAAGTAGGTACATAAACCCCATTTAGGATACTTATAACCCTACTTCTACCTACCCAACCGTAACCCTCAACGGTTAAACCGCTAAACGAACCTCATACCCTCTCGAAAGTACAAACTCTTGGTAGCCCAGTAGCCATATTATCATAAGAGCATCCTTTTTGGGTTAGTTACTTCATAAGGGAACCACCCTAAGCCCTGAACCCTAACGCCTAAACCCTAAGCCAAGAAAAGGGGCAAAAGGGTACAACACCGGGCTACCCTAAGGCCTAAACCCTGAACCCTAAACCCTAAGCTGTAAACCCTAAACCCTAAACCCTAAACCCTAAACCCTAAACCCTAAACCGTTGTGAAAAAGAAGCACGCTCCTCCTCCACTCCGACTCCGACGGGCGCGGCCATGTGTGAAGGCAGGCGCGGCATCGCCTTCACTGCCGCCTCCAGGGAGCAAGGTACCATGCAATTGTTTTAGGGTTTAGGGTTTAGAGTTTTTCACAAGGGTTTAGGGTTTAGGGTTTAGGGTTTAGGGTTTAGGGTTTAGGGTTTAGGGTTTAGGGTTTAGGGTTTACAGTTTAGGGTTTAGGGTTCAGGGTTTAGGCTTTAGGGTAGCCTAGGAATACAAAGGGTGGCTTGTAAGGGAGCCTAAACCCTAAAAAAAGGTACAAGGGCCTACTCCTGGTACTCTAGGCGAGCAATGTACATGCAATTCTCAGGTCCGCGGAAGCCTCTTGCCGCCACGCAATATAGGGGTCGGAATAAATATCCCCTTATGGTCCCTCTGTACTTATGCAGTAATAACCCCCCCCCCCCCTCCCCCCCCTCCCCCCCAAAAAAAAAATAATAAAAAATAAATAAAAATTATTTATATATATATATATATATATATATTCGATTTAAGGGCCCTATAGTAGCTCCAGGCCTTCTTCGGGGGCTCGGCTGGCTCTGGGACATTCGACGACCCCACCAGCACTGGCTCGTCAGGGTCTTCCGTCTTGACGCGCTTCGGCGGCCGAGCCAAGCCTGCCGCTTCGGCTTTTGAGGGTTTAGGGTTTAGGGTTTATAGGGTTTAGGGTTTAGGGTTTAGGGTTTAGGGTTTAGGGTTTAGGGTTTAGGGTTTAGGGTTTAGGGGTTAGGGGAGGGCTTCAGTCACCCAAAACTGATGCTACCCAAACCCAAAATTGCATGCTCCAAACCCCAAACTTGCTTCTCCAATAGCCGAGGAATTAAAAGGATAACCTTTCCTATTCCTACAAAGCAAGGAAGCCCCAAAAGCTGAAAGTTCAACAAGTTGGATAAGCAAGCAAACCCAGCCTTTGGGCCCCTAAACCCTAAACCCTACACCCTAGACCCTAGACCCTAAACCCTAAACCCTCCCAGCCTTTGGGCACAAGTGGCGGCTCTCTGACCGGCCGAGCCTTTGGGCGCGGAGGATCTGGCTTCGCCTCAGGGCTTCGGGTAGACAAGGGTTTGGGATTCAGTGCTCAGAGGGTTTAGGGTTTAGGGCTTAGGATTTAGGGCTTAGGGCAAGACCTTACCCTAGCTCCTAAACCCTAAGTAGGATCCTCTCACAGCCACTAATGGCCACAGCTGTCACTGATTAAGAAATCATTGGATTAAGAAACGAGCATGCTCGCGGCTGGACCCCGGATAAAAATGCGAAATTGAGAGCAAGACTAACATAAGAAATCGAGGGTACCCTCATCCTGGGGCCCTAAATTTCTTAAATTTGGTCATTCTTGACAACCACCCCTCAGTTTCTAGACATCAAACAATTTAAGAAATCCAGCCCTTGTATTTCTGGATGCTTCCCCCCTTAAATGAAAAATCACCCCCCCCCCCCTCTCAAATAAGAAACTCAGCCCCTCGATTTCTTACATTTAAGAAATCCAGCCCCTCGATTTCTGAAATCCAGGCCTCCTCCTCCTCACGGCACCAGGACCTGCCTAGCCACAATCCCCAGTTGTTAAACCCTAAACCCTAAACCCTAAACCCTAAACCCTAAACCCTAAACCCTAAACCCTAAACCCTAAACCCTAAACCCTAAACCCTAAACCCTAAACCCTAAGCCAGCCTTGCAACCCAAAGGCCCCCGGTTCGACTCCTCCACTCTCCCAGGCCAAAATAAGAAATCGAAAGGCTGGATTTCTTTTTTCTTTTTTGTCATCCAGCTCCTCAGCTTCTTAAATTTAAGACATTCAACCCCTCGATTTCTTAGTGCCAACTTTTGGATTTTTGGGAAGGGGGGGGGGATTTCTTAAATATAAGAAATCGAGGGGCTTGATTTCTTAAATTTAAGAAATCGAAGGGCTGCTTTTCACAAATTTAAGAAATCGAGGGGCTGGATTTCTTATATAGATTTAAGTAATTGAGGGGCTGGATTTCTTAAATTTACGAAATTGAGGGGCTAGATTTCCGATTATTATATTATTGTTTTTTTGTTGGGGGGGGGGGGGGGGGGGGGGGGGGGGGAGTCCGGGGAGGACAAGAATTCCGGGCGGGGAGGGGTGGACCCCAAAACCCTGAATTTCAGAAATTGAGGGGCTGGATTTCTTGCTGGGGGGGGGGGGGGGAGGGAGGGGAGATCCCGAAATCCCTCGAATTAAGAAATCGAAAGGCCGGATTGCCTATTTGAGGGGAGCCCCCAATTTAGAACTCGAGCGATCAGCCTAATGGATAGGGCGTCGCCTTACTAATTCAAACGTTACCAATTCGAACCCCATTAAGAAACACGTTAAGAAATCGAGTGTACCCTCAACATTGCGGAGGCTAGAATTCCTGAAGTTGCGTGGGCTCCATAATTAGGAAATCGAGGGTACCCTCGCTAAAACTTAGAGGTTTCTTGTCCAGCGCTGTCACTGTACCCGGAGACCCTTGTACCCTTCACTTGGGAAATATACCTGGAAGTAGCCTGGGATCCTTTCTGCGGTTCCAGCTATACTCCCAGGGAGTGGAATTGGGCCCTAAGCCCTAAACCCTAAACCCTAAACTGAAGCGAGCCGTGGGCGCTGCGATAAGCAGCGGCGAGTGCTACCGCATGGCGACAGGCCCGCGGACGAACCCGAGCCAGCATGCGAAGCCTGGCGAGAGCTCGGGGCCGGCGCCGGTGCGTGCGATGAGCCCGGCCCACGTTAAGAGGGTTGAACCCACGTGCCAGCGATAGTCTGGCTTTTCTATTTACCCCAAACCCATGGGTTTTAAGTTAAGTCGATGGAACCTTTAAGGTTTCGGGATTTGGGTCCTGGTGGTCTTCTTTTGAGAGGCTTCAGGGGGGACTTTTGAATTTGGGTTTTGGATTTTGGGTTTTGCGTTTTGGGTTCTGGGTCTCCTTTACGGGGAAAGACCCTTACGGGGAAGGGCCCCAACTAAGGGGGAACCAGGATTGGCCTGGACCCTCAATGAAAATGCGTTTGTTGTATTGAAATGGAGGGTTTTGGGAGGCCTTGCGTTTTGGTCTCGTAGAAAGGGCGCTCCCAGGACCAAAAACCAAAGGGAGCCAAGAAATAAACCTTTGGCTCAGGCTCTCGTAAGCCCGCTATAAACATCATAATTTGCCTTAAGGTTCCCGGTAAAGGGCTGTCCCGGAAGGGGCCTTCCCCATACGGGCGTACGGGCGCCTTTTCTGCAAGGGGTCTTCCCCGTAAGGGTGAGTATCTCGCTTCCCTCTGTTGAAGCTCTGACCCTTGTTCCAAGCCTTGGTTGAAGGTTCTAAACTTGGGGTTGACCGGCTTGGGGGGATACATCCGCCCAACAACCATGTAAAAACCATAAACCCGCCCAAGGTTGAGATGTGGGTGGGTGGGTTGGGAGAGCGCGTTGGACCTGGGCGCACACTACAACACACGTCCCGCGTGGTGGGGTGCGAGGAACATTGGCAAACCCTAAACCCTAAACCCTAAACCCTAACCCTAAACCCTAAACCCTAAACCCTAAACCCTAAAACCCTAAACCCTAAACCCTGAACCCTACCCGAGTCTGGAGGCGAAGCCTCGGCCGCTGCGGCCGCTGTGCTATCATCCGAGGACATCTCTACTCTGGCTTCTACTACTTGCTTAAGAACCCCCCAAAAAATATTCTTCCTTATGAAGGGTAATCTACTATTTGCTTAATAAGAAGCCCTACATCGTCCCTTCATGGGTTTAGGGTCATGGGTATATAATATTAGGGTTTACATAGTCTCTTCATGGGTGTATTCTACTAGGTGCTTAGCGTTTAGGGCTTAGGGCTTGGGGCTTCGGGTTAAAAGGCAATACAAAGAAGCTTACTTGGAGGCCTTTAAAGGGTACATATATTAGGAATTGGTAAGCTGGAGTGTGGAGTTGCTAGGTGTTTCGAGTAGTGAAGTGGAATAGGGAATGTGTTTTGCATTCTGGGACTTGGACTGTTGAAGCTCAGTATGTGTCGATACTAGGCACGTCGCAGAAGTCCTTCGCAGCTAGCCTAGCTTCCAAATTGGGCTGAGCTACACGCCTTTCTTATCAGTCCACGATGCTTGCAGTATGTTCCTTGACCATGTGGCAGGAATCAATTGAGCCACAAAGGGTCTGCCAGGAAGGAAGTGGTGGCCAGTGTTCGCAGTGGCATGGTGTGAATAGCTATTTGCTTTCCCTAAACCTAAAACCCTATAAACCCTGTAAACCCTGTAAACCCTATAAACCCTATAAACCCTATAAACCCTATAAACCCTATAAACCCGATAAACCCTATAAACCCTATAAACCCTATAAACCCTATAAACCCTATAAAACCCTATAAAACCACGTAAAACCCGGTAAAAACCTGCAAAACCCTAAAAAAACCCATAAAACCCGGGTAAACCCTATAAAACCCTATGAAACCCTGTAAGACCCTGCAAAACCCCATAAAACCCTATGAAACCCTATAAAACTATAAAACCCTATAAAACCCATAAAACCCCATAAAACCTGTAAAACCCTGTAAACACCAAAAGCCCCAAAGCACTAGCAGCCAAGCCAAGGGCTACTTTGGCCAGGTGCTTCCAGGAGCTTCTCCGACAGCTCCTGCTCCAAAAAGCTTTGGGGTTTAGGGTTTAGGGTTTAGGGTTTAGGGTTGAGGGTTGAGGGTCTTTGGGGAACCGGCGTCGGGGATGACGAAGCCCAGCTTGAGAGTCTCGGGTTTAGTGTATAGGGTTTTGGGGGTTCCCTAGCCTAAACCCTAAACCCTAGACCCTAAACCCGGTAGTTTAGCGACCAAGGGGTCTCGGCCAACTTGAGATTTTCGGGTTTAGGGGTTTGGGGTGTAGGGTTGAGGGTTTTAGATAAAAGGGTGGTTGAACAATGTCTAGGAGTCTAGGATTTACAGCTTGAGAGGGTTAGGTGTTTGGGGCCTTCAGTATTCAGGAGGCTTGCCAGGGTTGAGTAATTCGAAACGCCCGTTAACGCACTCCCCTCCGCCCCTAGCAACAACACATACAGAGTCTCGAACCGAACTTGAAAAATGCACATGCTCATAACAGTTGTTTGCTTTTGACTTGTCGGCCTCGTTGCCGACTTGTCAGCAACAAAACATGAAGCGACTAAACCCTAAACTCTAGCCCTGAACCCTAAACCATAAAACCAATAATGAAGCCCCTGGAGATGTTCACACAATATGCCCATCGTCAAGTGGGCTTAGAGTCTGGGGTTCGGGTTCTCCTCCGAGGCTGGGCTTTGAAACACGTCTGCGCATCACCATAGGGTTTGAAGGGGAGACTAGGTAGACTTACTAAGTCAAAAGGAAGCTCCAAGTAGAACAAGCCAACCACAGGAGGCATGACATAGTGCCGGAGATGGGAGACCCACTTGGAGGTTCAAGTAGGGTTATCGGTACCCGAATTAAGGGCTATCACCGCAGCTACCCTACGTATAACCCTACTTACAAGTACCCATGAACCTCCAAGTAAAGTCTCAGACTGACTGCCCCCCACAACCCAACCTACTTAACAAGTATTAAGGGCGTCCACGTGAGGGCTCTGTATCATGGGAGGCGTTGGGGTTTAGGGTTTAGGGTTTCCAGATTGAGCGTTATCGTTTGATACATCCTAGCTTACCTAACCCTAAACCCTAAAGTGCAGAACCGCAAGTCTCTACATGCTTCCAAAAGCTACCCCAAAGAAAATTGAGCAACAGCCCGAAACCGTAAAGCCTAATCCCCCACCCACTCTGCTACTCCGTTAAGCTCCCACAAACCCCACCACCCTGAACCCCAACACCCTAAATCTACGTACCCAAACCCCGAACCCCAAACCCTAAACCCTAAACCCTAAACCCTGAACCCCGCAGCCCTACTCCCCCCCCCCCACAAATACTCTAAGCACTGTGAAACCTTAAAACTCCATGAGCCCTACAGCCGCAAGCAAAAGCCGAAGAAACATGAAATCTCCTAAACCCTAAGCCCCCAAACCCGAAACCCGAAACCCGAAACCCTAACCCCAAACCCTGAACCCTAAACCCTAAACCCTAAACTGGCCCTAAACCCTAACCTCGAAACACCATGCACCCGTGCATGTTTGACGTCCTGAGCCTCATGAAGCTGCTCCGAGGCTCGAAGGACCTGCTTGCAGAAGGACGGGCTTCAGGGGCTTCTGGGTTTAGGGTTTAGAGTTTAGGTTTTCCGTCCAGGGTTTTAGGGTTTAGGTTTTAGGGCTAGGGTTTAGGGCTTAGGGCCTTGAAGGGCTTGAGGGGTGTAGGGCTTGAGGGTTTTTAGGGGTTGGAAAGTTAGAGGCTTGAAGCTTTCACAGGGGTTTAGGGCTTCAGGCTTTTCACAGGCCAGCTTTGGCGGCTTTCGGGGCAATAGAGTTGTAGGGCTTTCACGCTACCCGGCCCACACCCGCGAAACGATCAGAAGATATCAGAGCCTGGACTGTTTAGGGTTATATAAGGGCAGCCTTGTGAAGGCCATTCAGCAAGCTTTTGTAGGGGAAAACAGAATGGAATCATACAAACACCCAAGGTGTAGACGCTTTGCTCTAAGTAAGGTCCCACTAAACGAATAATGATTGCCAATGCCCTCATGGGTGATATCGGGTTGCGATACTGCAAACATGTGGACCCGAACCCTAAACCCCAAACCCTAAACCCTAAACTCCAAGCCCTGAACCGCATAAGTTCTAAACCTTATAATAAGATCGAAAACTCACAAAGGGACCGAGACGAACCCCTCCGTGACAGAAAGCACCCTAAATCATGTCATGTCGGCGTCCTCTTTGCTCATTTTTGCACAAGGCAAACAGGGTTTTGTAACGTTAAAAAACCCTAATTTAGGGTTTTTTAACGTTAAAAAACCCTAAAGGCAAACTTTAGTAGCAGAAAACTGAGTGTAAACTAAGGCATATCGGGCTCCTCCTTACGGACTTGGTGCTCCAAGCCCAAAGTCCCCCAAGGCCTAAACCCTAAACCCCAAACCCTAAACCCTAAACCTTAAACCCTAAACCCTAAACCTTAAACCCTAAACCCTAAACCCTAAACCTTAAACCCTAAACCCGAAAGCCGAAGCCCCTGGCCTCGCGTCGGACAAGCTCTTCTGACTGCACTTCGAGACGTTGCCTGGAACCTGACTGAGGGGCGTTTAGGGTTTAGGGGGTTTAGGGTTTAGGGTTTAGGGGTTTAGGGTTTAGGGTTTAGGGTTTAGGGTTGGGTTTGAGGCAAAGGCTTGATTTGCAGGGTGTCGGGCTTATGTAGGCTTTGGGGTTTGGGTTGATTTTGGACCGCGCCAACCGCATGCCATCGGTTTTCCAAAGGGTGGGTGTTTCTATATAAACCCCAAAAAAGACAAACCCCAAACCCGAAACATTACACACTAAACCCTAAAACAAACATCATGCGTTTTGAGCTCAACACAATACATCCAAATCTTGCCGTGAAGGTCAGAGGCAAAGTGCCCCTGAAGCCTAAACTCTAGTGTCCAGGGTGCGGTGAACCCAGAGACTCCAATACTCCTGAATTAAGGATTATTCCTTAAACAATATAAGGAGCCCTCTCATATTCTTAAGGATTGTTCCTGAAATAAGGGGTATTGGAGTCCCTGCTAACCTCGACGTCCAGAGCATGCTGGATCCATGCACCGCACCCTTTGATCCGAATTGGAGGTTCATGTGTAGTTGTAATTCGGCTTGCAAGTACAAGTATGGCATCTGCTCTTGTAAGCCTATCTACCCATGAACCTCCAAGTGGCTCTAAACCCTAAACCCTAAACCCTAAACCCCAAACCCCAAACCCCAAGCCCTAAACCCTAAACCCTAAACCCTAAACCCTAAACCCTAAACCCTAAACCCTAAACCCTAAACCCTAAACACACACCAAGGCCCGGACTCGCCAGTCGAGCGCAAGCCTGCCTCAAGGCTAGGTTCTCCTCCTGGCATCGCCAAATGGTCGCCAAGTTCTGGGGCACGGGTTTAGGAATAGGGTTTAGGGTTTATAGGGTTTAGGGTTTAGGGTTTAGGGTTTAGGGTTTAGGGTTTAGGGTTTAGGGTTTAGGGTTTAGGGATTAAGGTTTAGGGTTGAGGACTCCCCACAGACTGAGATCGGTTTAGGGTTGAGGGTTTAGGGCTTAGGGCTTAGGGTTTTCTTGAGTGCAAACAAACCTGCGAGTGTTCAAGCAGATTGAGAAGTACCCATGAAGCTAAAGAAGCTATCAGGGTTCAGCGATTAGGGTACTTTCTCAGAACCAATAATCTCCAACAAGCCCTGATAAGCCCTTCGGCCCCTTTATGGCTTCATTTAGCAAACGTGGGGGGGGGGGGGAACGTCCTAAACCCGAAACCCTGCACCTAACCCAACATGAAGGGCTCAGCACCCATGCTGAGCTGGCAACCCTAAACCCGAAACATCCCGACGGGGTAGGTTTTAGGGTTTAGGGTTTAGGGCTAGGGTTTAGGGTTTAGGGTTCAGGGTTTAGGGTTCAGGTTTTAGGGCAAAAACCCTAAAACCTAAGCTTCCAGACAGGCCTGCGCTTCTTCGACGTCGCGGCGCCACCTCTCAGCCTGCCCCCGCCGGCGCGCGAAACTGGGCGCTGGGGGTGTTGACTTAGGGTTTAGGGTTTAGGGTTAGGGTTTAGGGTTTAGGGTTTAGGGTTTAGGGTTTAGGGTTTAGGGTTTAGAGGCTTTGGGGCCTTAATAATTAGAATAGGGGTTTTGGGGGTTATGAAAGCATAATGATACTTGGAATAGGTTTTTTTGGGCGGGGCGGGGGGGGGGGGTAATATAGTATAATGATAAAGGGACCAAAGGGGAATACGATTAGTATCTATTCCGATCCCTGATAGTAGAGGATTTGAGGCTTATCAGGCTTCGGGATCGGGGTCAAGAAGGAGTTTTGGTGTTTCAAAGTAGGGGTTTAGGGTTTAGGGTTTAGGGTTAGGGTTTAGGATTTAGGGTTTGGGGTTGCGGGTTTATAGCTTCAAGGGTAGGGTCTAGGATAGAGACGAAAGCCGTAAGCAGGTAAACATCGAGAACCTTCCTCCCTGAGCCCGTGGGCGGTTGTTGACGACGGTGGGGAGTGACGAGGGTTAGGCAGGACGTGCTTTAGCTTCGATTGGGTTTAAGGTTTAGGGTTTAGGGATTAGGGCCCTAAGCCCTAAAGCCCTAAAGCCCTAAAGCCCTAAAGCCCTAAAGCCCTAAAGCCCTAAAGCCCTAAAGCCCTAAAGCCCTAAAGCCCTAAAGCCCTAAAGCCCTAAAGCCCTAAAGCCCTGAAGCCCTAAAGCCCTAAAGCCCTAAAGCCCTGAAGCCCTAAAGCCCTAAAGCCCTAAGCCCTAAAGCCCTGAAGCCCTAAAGCCCTAAGCCCTAAAGCCCTAAAGCCGTAAAGCCCTAAAGCCCTAAAGCCCTAAAGCCCTAAAGCCCTAAAGCCCTAAAGCCCTAAAGCCCCATAGCCCTAAAGACCTAAAGCCCTGAAGCCGGGCGTTTCGGGAACCAGGGCACTCCTGAGCTCCCATGGGCCCTATTGAAGTTCTCCCAAGCCTAAACCCTAAACCCTAAACCCCTGAAACCCCTAATGGACCCTAAACCCTAAACCCTGAACCCTAAACCCTAAACCCCTGAAAACCCTGTTGAACCCTAATCCCTAAACCCCTGAAAACCCTAAACCCTAAGCCCCTGAAAACCCTGAAAACCCTAACGAACCCTAAACCCTAAACCAAAAACCCCTGAAAACATTAACGAACCCTAAACCCGCCGGTAACCATACGCCGTCCGCCGCAGAGAAGCTCGGCTCCCTGAGGCCCCCGGCATTTCCGAGGCCTGCGCAGGGTTAGGGGTTTCAAAGGGTTTCAAGGGTTTAGGGTTTATATAGGGTCTAGGGTTCAGGGTTTAGGGTTTGAGGTTTTTCTTGGGCTTAGGGTGTAGTTAGGATTTATAGAGGTTTTAAGCAGGGTTTAGGGTTTAGGGTTTTCAGCGGTTTAGGGTTCAGGGTTTAGGGTTTACAGGGTTTAGGGTTTTTCTAGGGTTTAAAAGGTTGAGGGTTTAGGGTTCATATATAGGGCTTAGGGGGTTTAGGGTGTAGGGTTTTCAGGGCTTGAAGGGCTTCGGGTTTAGGGTTTAGGTTTTGCAGATAGTGTCTTAAGGGCTTTAGGGCTTGAAGGGCTTCGGGTTTAGGGTTTAGGGTTTAGATTGGGTTTTAAGGGCTTTTGGGGCTTGAAGGGCTTCGGGTTTAGGGTGGGTTTAAGGGTCAAAGGGTTTCGGTGCTTGCAGTTGAGAGGGCTTAAATTTGGGTTTGTAGGGTTTAGGGTTTGTGGGGTTCAGGGTTTTTGATGGGTTTAGGGTTTAGAGGGCCCTCATAGGGTTCAGGGTGTACCGGGCTTAGGGTTTAAAAGGTAAAGGGTTTACAGGCTTTAGGGTTTATAGGGTTCAGGAGTACAGAGAGGGTTTGCATATTGGGGTCCATAGGCTTGATTCTTGGGTTTATAGGTTTTGGATGTAGACCGTTTAGAGTTTAGGGTTTACACTAGCTACTCTTTCCCTACTTGTCCCTTCTGGGAAAA
Organism: Symbiodinium natans; assembly: GCA_905221605.1. Lineage (NCBI taxonomy): Eukaryota > Dinophyceae > Suessiales > Symbiodiniaceae > Symbiodinium > Symbiodinium natans. The sequence continues at coordinate 269,566 of CAJNDS010002142.1, read as the reverse complement.
AGTAAGGCTGACCTTCGGGATCATAAGGGGGCTCCCTCTCCTTCTTTTTCTTTCGTCATCGTTCTCTTGCTCTCTTTGTTCATATTTGTTTGTCTTCTTATTGTTTTTGCTCTCTCTCCGTCTCTCTCTTGCTATATATATATATATGTATATAATATCTGGTATCTGTGCCTAGTAACCGGGGAAGGGGGGTGGGGAGGGGGGGTGGAGAGGGGGGCGGGGGACCCCAAACCCTAAACCCTAAACCCTAAACCCTAAACCCTCTTCCGGGCCTGGACCTCCTCGAGCTGGACGGCGCCCTCCTCCTGAAGAAGCTCCTGGGCATGAGCTTCCAGGAGTCCGCACTTCTCCTGGCTCAGGGGGTTTATGGTTTAGGATTTAGGGTTTAGGGTTTAGGATTTAGGGTTTAGGGCTTAGGGAGTTTTCTTAGGGTTGTTTAGGGTTTCAGATTTCTTGGGGAGCTTTTTGGGACTGGTTCTTAGCGCTTTTTCAGGGATCTAGCGTTTTAGGGTATTCTACCTGACCCCTTTAAAACTTCAAACCTTCTGAAGATGTTCCTTAGATCCTCAGTATAACAAATGTCAAAGTTTCCAAGGGCATACCTGGTACCCGACACTGAACCAGCTAAGTCCAGGCCGCTTGAGGTTCTTACTTGGAGGTTCATTTGGGTAGTTCTACGTAGGGCTAACATTATCGTTCGGGGTACTCATAGCCCTACTTAAAGCCCTAAACCCTAAACCCTAAACCCTAAACCCTAAACCCTAAACCCTAAACCCTAAACCCTAAACCCTAAACCCTACATGAACCTCTGAGTCTTGGTACCAGAGACATGAGATCAGTCTTCTGGCCTGCTCTTGGGGTTGAGCGGGTCGATGAGGGCTTAGACTGTTGAGGGTGCAAGGAGGGACCCCCTAGAAGGGACCATTAAGCTTACTCCCCTAGAGAGCCCCGATGTATATATATATATATATACATATATATATACATAATATACATATATATATACATAATATACATATATATATATATATACATAATATATATATATATATACCTTATATAGTGCCCATGTACCGGGCCCACCTACCTGGGTTGGCCTTTAAACCCTAAACCCTAACCCTAAACCCTAAACCCGAAACCCTAAACCCGAAACCCTAAACCCTAGACCCTTTTGAACAGCATTTGTGTGCAGGGTCTTATGAACCCAAACAAGGGAAAAGGAATAATAGGAAACACCCCAAGAAGCTAGCCTGGCTACTTCTCGAACTAGAGTGAGACGCGGTTTACAACCCAAGCTATCATCCTTATAACGCAAGACGACCCAGCTCTGACTATATGATTTAGGGTTTAGGGTTTAGGGTTTAGTTGGAGGTTTACGTGTAGCCAGAAGTAGGGTTGGAAGCACCCTAAATAGCTTGTAACCGCTACCGCTACTCAGAACTATCCATGAAGCTCCAAGTAGGCAGCCCACACAGAGACACGCTCCACAAGTCTTCAAGGCCCCTCCTGCAGCGTGGACTGCTGCATCTCCAACTCCATCCTCTGCAGAGGTTCAGCCCCAAACCCTAAAGCCTAAACCCTAAACCCTAAACCAGGTTAGGGTTTTGGGCTCAAGGGTTTAGAGCTTAGACGCCTCGACTATGATCGTCAGCCTTCCCAATGACTCAGCCCCCGAACCCGAAGACCCTGTTTGCAGGTCACCTATGAACTAGGCTGCCCAGTAACCCAGGCTTAAAAAGGGTGCCCTTTTCTGCTTAAAGGGGTTTATAAGGGAACCTAAACCCCCCAAAAAAGGGAATAAGGGTACTACTGGGCATCCTAGACAACAAACAGGAGACTGTGCACTAATCAGTCCACAACAAGAGGAAGGGCTCAGGCCCCTGTGTGAGCCTTAAGCCGGAAGCCCTAAACCCGAATACCCTTAAGCCCTGAACCCTTCATGCTTCGAGCGAGACATGTTGGGCGCCCGCGTAAGGTTTAGGATCTGGAGCTTCGAGACACCAAACCAAGTTACCCAGGTTAGGATTTAGGGTTTAGGATTTAGGGTATGGGGTATGGGGTATAGGGTTTAGGGTTTACAGGTTTTGGGTTTAAGGTTAGGGTTTCGAGGACTCTAAACCCTGAAGCCCCAGCCCTGAGCCTACTCTTACCCCTCTACCCTGAACCCTACAAACCGAAGCAACTAATTCCCCAAATCCTAAACCCTGACTCCCCACAGCGCCCCTTACTGTATGACCCCCCTTACTTGGAGGTTCACAATGTGGGGCCCTTTAGTTACAGAGCAAGTTATATCTTCTGCAACATAACTTATAACATAATTTATAAGATGTGTTGTCAGAGTTATAAATCGAGCAACTTGGATAACTGGACGGTATCAGTTATAACTAAGTCATGCCAAGTTAGCTAACTTGGATAACTAAAAAATGCTGCATTTTGTAAGGTTTCAGTCACATGGAGGTCGAGGGCTATGTTTCATATACTTTTTAAGAAAGGGCTGGAGTAGCGTGGAAACTACAGGATTTCACATGATTTTGTTAGAAACATGTCACGTAAAGAAAAAATGATGCAGTGTCTTTTGGTATGTATGGAGCTGAATACCGAGCAAGTTATATAGCAGCTGCAAGGGGAGGTCGACCGGACTACACGCTGACCACAAGCCGACCACACGCGGACCACAAGGGGACCACAAGGGGACCACAAGCGTACCACAAGCAAATCCTCGAGACATCCCACGAAACCGACCCGTACCACAAGCAAAAACGGCCCACCCGGACCACAAGGGGGCCACAAGGGGAAGGCAAGAGAACATCCAGAAAAAGTATCCACAAAAAGAACGCGTCGATACTTTTTTCAGGCAGGGAAGCCCAATCCACCAGAAGATACATACTGAAGAAGATAAGTATATATGTATCTATACGAAACACTGTGTGTCGATTATACATCTATGTACAAAAAACATCAAAAAACATATAGCTAATCTCTCTCATTAATGCCGCGCTTTTTTGTACTTATGTCGCCTAACAAGGCCAAGTTTGTTTTTGTGTACATGTTGAGGCTAACTTCCCCAACTAAGATATAACTTACATGTATATGGGCTTGCAGAAGTTATAACTGAAGGGCCCCACATTGCATGGGCACTTATAACCACAGTTATAGTCTACCATAACCTACTTATAACCACAGTTCTAAGTCTACTTATAACCACAGTTCGAAATCCAATTACCACAGATATTAGTCTTACTTCTAACCACAGTTATGAGTCTACTTTATAACCTACTTAGGGGACTTAGGGGGCTTCTACGTGCAGTCACAATTAGGGGTTATAAGTACCCTGAACCTTAAACTGCTAGTTGATTCAGAACCGCTAAACAACACAGACTAAGAAGAAACAGACAAAAGGCAATGATCCCTGCACTGCCCTGATAAGAGAACATGTTGGGTCTTATGCAAATAGGGTTTAGGGTTTAGGGTTTAGGGTTTAGGGTTTAGGGTTTAGTAAGTCCTAATAGAAGGGCTCCTTTCCTTGATCAAGGGGTATGAAGGGCTCCTTGGGGATGAGGGTGTCTGGGGTTTGGAACCATCAAGCGGTTCATGCAAGGGCCTGAAACAAATTAGAACAGGGCGTCGGGGGTTACTTTAGCAGAATTCTATAGGGCCCCAGAAGGGAATACTATTCGTAACTATTCCGACCCCTGTAGTACATGGGATAGACGAGGGCAACCCAAGCAGCGTGAGATGCCATGCTCTCCGGAAACCCTTAAAAGCGGCTTCAAGAGGGGTTTAGGGTTTAGGGCTTAGGGTGGATGGTTTCACGTGCACCCCGAGACACAAGCAAACCTCGCCTCCCCCCCCCTCCCTGCCCCCCGGAGATAATCAGCCTCTGAAACCCAAGCACTGTAAGTCTGGCTGGCTCTTAGTAGGGAATGAGGGAGGGAGATACCCATATTTTGCCCTAAAGGGTAAAAGGGCCCTGCTTCCCTCAATCCCTACTGAGAACCAGGGAAAAGTTGAGGTTTAGGGTTCAGGGGTCTAGAGGATGAATCTTGGGGTGTTTTTAGGGCTTAGGGTTGATGGAGTTTAGAGGGTTGCCCTAAACCCTAAACCCTAAACCCTAAACCCTAAACCCTAAACCCTAAAACCTAAACCCGAAGCCTCCGCTGAAACCGCTCCGCAACCACGGTGTGGAGCTCGGCCACGGAGGCCTGCAGGCTGGCCTGCACGACCTGCCAGCTTTTTAGGGTTTAGGGTTTAGGGTTTAGGGTATAGGGTTTAGAGTTTAGGGTTTGGGGTTGCGGGTGTATGGTTTAGCGGGCTTTCCCAAAACAGGGAAACACTTGAATGTGCCCAGAGGCTTTTGTAACCTTCGATATTACAGGTTGAGGTCTGCTTTGGGGTGGGTTTAGGGTTCAGGTTTAGCGCTTGACGCTTGGGGTTGAGGGTATGCCGCAGAGCCGCCCATGGGCTCTTGTGGGGGATGAGAGTGCAGTGTTTGACTCAAGGTTGAAGGGCCCTTTTGTTTGAGGTTTACGGTTTAGGGTTTAGGGTTTAGGGTTTAGGGTTTAGGGTTTAGGGTTTAGGGTTTAGGGGTAGGGGTTTAGGGTTTAGGGTTTCGGGTTTTAAGGCCCTTTGCCTAGGGATTGAATGGCGGTTTAGAATCTAAGGCTCTTCTGGCTGGTTCTTAGCAGGGAATGAGGGAATTAGGGCCCTACATAATCCCTTGAAGGGTATATATAGGGCCCTCCTTCACTTATTCCCTACTAGTCCCCTCCCCCTAATATTAAACCTGCCCCCTACCCCCTAATAGTCAAAAAAACCCAATACACTATAATATAACTACTATACTGGGAGTTGTTTGATATTAGGGGGTAGGGGGTTTAATATTCGCGGGAGGGGATTAAGAACCAGGGGCTCCTTTGCTTTATCAGGGCAGTCACGTGCAACGTGCTCTACGCGATCGGCTGTCCATGTTGTAGATTTCAGCTTTGTTGTTCATATCATGTCTCCCCTTTTCGTCTGACGCGTTACCGACCCCAAACCCTAAACCCTAAACCCGAGGCCCCAGGGCTTCGGGTTTAGGGTTTAGGGGGGTGAGGGTTTGAGGTTTGGGGTTTAGAGTTTTACCTACTTGGAGGTTCATGGGCAGTCTCAAGTAGAGTTCCAAGTACCCCTACATAGGGTTATCAGTATAGCCACCATATGTATAACCCTACTTATACCTACCTATGAACCTCCAAGTAAACCCTAAAACCCTAAACCCTAAACCCTAATCCCTAAACCCTAAACCCTAAACCCTTTGCGCCTTCTGCCGCACGAAGGCTGGTCCGGGGTCCTTCACAGAACTGCGCATCTGCCCTTCCCTACCCATTCTCAACAATGACCTTCTGAGAGGCCCAAAATCACAGAGAAGACCCAGATCCTAGAAACCCTGAAAACAGGGCCGTTTGTCGAGTGGGCCTAAAAACCCATCCTGGCACCCCACCATCCTCCCACACCCTAAACCCCGAAACCCCGAAACCCGAAACCCTAAACCCCTAAACCCCAAAACCCCCAAACCCTACACCCCTAAACCCTAAACACCAAAACCTCCAAACCCCCAAAATCCTCTGAGACCATGGGGGCGCCGCGGTCCTTCTGGCAGAGCTCTTCGCTGATGTCAGCGGCCAGGGCCGACATCTCCCTGGCGCGCATGACCTCGGCTTGGTACTGAGGGTTCAGAAGGGTCTTAGGGTCTTAGGGTCTTAGGGTTTAGGGTTTAGGGTCTTAGGGTTTAGGGTTTAGGGTTTAGGGTTTAGGGTTTAGGGTTTAGGGTTTACGGTTTAGGGTTTAGGGTTGAAGGGTCTTAGGGTGTAGGGTTTAGGGTTCGTTTTTTAGCGGGACTCACCTTTTTTTCCACGGGGGTTAGGGTTTAGGGTTTAGGGTTTGGGGTTTGGGGTTTGGGGTTTAGGGTTTGGGGTTTGGGGTGACCCCTCCCTACTTCAGAAACCCTAAAGTTTAGGGTTTCTGAAGTAGGGAGGGGTCACCATAGATCAACTGCCAAGCAGCTGAGCCAGCGATCAGGGATTCCACATCCAGGGCCTGTGTCTTGGGATTATCTGGTTCAGGGTTTCGGGGTTTCGGGGAGCCTGCACTCCCCCCCTCCCCACCCCCCCCCCCACCCAGGCTCCCGAACTAACCCCCACAAAGATAAAACTCAGATGGCAAACCTGGTCCGTAGCTTGAATGTGGGATAGCTAGGGTAGGGATGGATGAGTGTGGGATAGCTAGGGTAGGTGTTGCAATGGATCCACTATGATGAAGTAGAACCCGCTGTACTAGACCCCGCCCCCAGTAAAATTACTGTTTAAAGTTTAGGGGCATCATAAAATTAAGGCCCGTCACCAAATGGACGCTATGTGAGGTACGGCTTTTATCAATGCTTGCACACTCACCAACATCCCTTAGGAGCCTTATATACACGCACCAGAACCTTAATGTAGTTTAGGGTTTAGGGTTTAGGGCTTAGGGTTAGGGTTTAGGGTTCCTAATATGAAATTGCGAAGCCTGCTCTACGGGCCCCTACATTGGGTTCATGCCTGGACGTTCGCAAGAACTCTACATTCTAAAGCCCCGACCCGGGCTTCAACACCCGTCAGCATCTCGCCCCCACAGGTTTGGGGTTTAGGATGGCCGCAGGCGACAAAACTCTGAGCCCCCAATCCGTACAGTAAACCCGAAATGAGCCCTGAGGCCCCAAACTCCGAACCCCGAAGGTCCGTCCTTGTTCCTGCTGATCTGAAGCGCCTCTGTGAGACTTTCCTCCTTTGCCAGCCTCAACTACTGGATTTTGGGGGGGTTTAGGGTTTTAGGGTTTAGGGGTTTAGGGTTTAGGGTTTAGGGTTCAGGATTTAGGGTTAGGGTTTGCAGGCGTGTGTTTTGTTTTGCTTTGTTTTGGGGTGGTGATGGCGGGATTTTGGGCAAGGAACCTCACGGCTTAGTTTGGCCCCAGGGCTTCGTTGCTTTGACTTTGTTCTTGATTTCTTGTTTAAATATCCGGAGCCACACAAGCTTAAAACCCAAATGGCCGAAGGCTAAGCCCTTAAGCACTAGCTCCTTGAAACCAAGAAAGCTGTTCGAGAAGGCGAAAAGCTTCTACTCTGAAACCTGCAGCGCCCTATCAGTGCTTCTAGAACCCGATTGCGGGAGGTCAACAAGAATCGTCAGGCTCCCTCTCTGAACCCAAAACCTAAACTCCGAACTCGACATCCTAACCCTCAAGCCTACAATCCTAAGCCCTAAACCCTAAACCCTAAACCTCCTTGCCCAGCAGCAAGGGGTCCGCATCCAGCGGGGCCGTCGCACGGTTTGGGGCGCGAACGCTGGGCCGGTCAGAGCAGTCCTGCAACGCAGGGTTGATCGGGTTTAGGGTTTAGGGTTTAGGGTTTAGGGTTTAGGGTTTCGGGTAAAGTACCATTTGGGGTAATGCCCTGTTAACCAACAGCAAGAACAAGCTAAATGCCCCCTGCACTCCCTCCAGCCGAAAAACGCAACGGGACGGCGCGCCCGAAACCTTCGATGCCCCCCACAGGATGATGACGCTGGATCTTAGGGTTTAGGGTTTAGGGCTTGGAGTTTGGGGTTAGGGAGAAGGGTTTAGGGTTTGGGGTTTGAGTTTTTAGGGTGGCTTAAGGTGGTTTAGGGTGGTTTAGGGTAGTTTAGGGTGGTTTAGGGTTTAGGGTTTAGGGTTTCGGGTTTAGGCTTAGGGCCTCCCAGGATTGATGCCTTATGTGACACGATGCGGTCTTTTGGGCTGACAAAGGCGTTTACGATAATGAGGGGCCGCAATATAATAGACCCCCCCCCAAAAGCGGAAGCAGTCAGTTCAACACGTCCACGTGGCACAGAATGCCCCCCCATGTCCTCACATCCTCAAATCCTCTTCCAAGGGTCTCTGGTACAGTACTGGTTACGGTCAGCTGACCGTAAGCCCCCGATCCAAGACGAGGAAAATATGCTAGTCTCTCTTGCGGAGGGGCCAAAAAACTGTACAGACCAATTTGTTGAGAATGACATCACGCACTACTGCATCACGCGTTGCTGTCCCCTCAGGAGCAGCAGGTGCAGAATATGCCCCAAAAGGTACGTACCCCGACCCCCCTCCCCAATTCCGAAGCCCCCATGTGCGTCAAAAAAAGGCTTATAGGGCTTCTGGGGGCGTAGAAGATTTATCACGATCCCGAACGCCTAGACTAGATCTGTTTCTTAACGCCTCAACCCACAAAAGAGGCGAATACCCTTTCACTCATGGATGTAAACGTCGAGAAGAATTTGGGGCTTAGGGCTTCGGATTGATAGGCGTATGTTGGGATGTTCCCCCTTATACTAACAGTCCTTAGTAGGGATTATCATAGGGGTACTTTCATCCCTATTCATCTTGGGGTAGTTACATGGCCCCTTAGTATGGGCCCCTTAAAAGGGGACCCCTTATATACCCCACATATACCCTGAACAAATTAAGGGCCCATACATCAGAACCCTTTTAGGGAGGCCAGGGACCATATTAAGGGCCCATGAAACTACCCTCAGAATTAGGGTTTCGGGCCCTGCAGACCCTCAGGATCCTATGTAACTTCCGTTAGACAAGGACTGTTCGTACAGGAGGACAGCCCAAGGCTCCCAGAGACTCCAAAACCCCTTAATTAATGAATATCCCTTACATTATAATGGGAACCCTCATATGGTTTAAGGTATATTCCTTAATTAAGGGGTTTTGGAGTCTCTGGGCTTCGGGTTTATAAGGAGTTCATGCCTCCATCACCTCAGCAGGTCCTCAAGGCGATCCTGCGTGGCAGACTCGACCTGTTAAGGTTTGGGGTTTAGGGTTTAGGGTTTGGGGTTTAGGGTTTAGGGTTTAGGGTTTAGGGAACCTGCTTCTTGGGGGAGGGGGGCATGGGGGAAGGGTTTTTGACGCTTAGGGTGTAGGCTGCGGCCACAGCCCTAAACATTTTCAAAAACCCTAAACAAAAACCCAAAAGACCCAAAAACCCTCAAAACCCCAAAGCCCCAACCCCCCCCCCCCCCCAAAAAAAAAAAAAAAAAAAAAAAACCCTGGCAATCCCTTAACCAACTTCATGAAAGCCTTGCTTGGGCCCGAACTTCAACGCAGCTAGGGTGCGTGGGGGGGGGCAGCGGAGGGAGCCCCAAACCCAAACGGAATTTGAAACCCACCGGACCTCGGAACCCCAGGTGCGGTTCAGGGTCTGGGGTCTGGGGTCTAGGTGTTAGGGTTTAGGGTTTAGGGTTTAAGATAGGGGTCGGAATAATTTCTAAGAATATTCCCTTAGGGTCCCTTTGAAAATAGACTATAATCACCCCTATAACCCTATTCGAATTATGGAGGCTCCTATGTTAACCCCAAACTGCCAAGAACCTGGTTGCCATCTTCCATCCTTGCAATCTACACAGTCTCTGCGCGAAACTAACTCTTGGTTAAACGGTTAGTAGGGAATGGTGGAATGAGGTACCCGAAAATATCCCTCAAAGAGGGTGTATATAGGGCCCTAATTCCCTCATTCCCTACTAACCAACAGTAAGTAAGAAGTCTTCCTCTGCATAGTAGGAGCTGGATTCCCGAAACCCTAAACAGCCCAAGACATGTTGGAGGGCTTTCGGTTGACAACGAAGTGTGCAGGGAAAGCTAGAAAACTGGAGTTTCTAGACCCCGAACACAACCTAAGAGCCCCCAAAACACCATAACAACCCTAAACCCTAAACCCTACACCTTACTTAAACCTTAAACCCCAAACCCTTCTTCTCGGGACGGGCGCACCTGCAGGTTGTAGAAGTCACGCTCCTTTCGTGCCACCTTGCGGTCCTCCTGGTGGTGAAGGTTCCCCCACCTCGCCCTGTCGTTTAGGGTTTAGGGTTTAGGGTTTAGGAGTAAGGGATTAGGTTGCGGTTAAAACCCGTTGGGGCTTAAGACACCCCAAACCCCAAACAGACCAGACTTGTCTTTAATAGGGGATTATTGGTAACTCAGTAGCATGTAGTCCCTGAAAGGTTTTGTTTTAATTACCCGAAACCCTAAGCCCTAAACCCTAAACCCTAGACCCCAAACCCAATTTAGCGGATACGGAATCAGGTGGTCCAGAAAGGAGGCTCGCCACCTAGCCGCTCCCAATTCCCTACTCCTATGGGTTTTTCTAGTAGTTTCCCCCCCGCCATACTACCCCCCCTCAGTTACCCCCCCCCACCCCCCAGAATTAAGGCTGTTTAGGGATAACTAAGCCGAACTAAGGATACTTAAAGGGGGGAACCTCGGAACCCATGAGTCCCTCCCCCCCCCCCCCCCCAACTTGGAGGTCCATGGGACTTAAGAACCACTTAGAAATGGGCGTACAACCCTACTTATAATTGGCATAACCCCTATAAGGCCCTTTAGGTGTATTATAAGTAGGGCTATAAGGCTATAAGTACAGTTATAGGTGGTTAGTAAGTACCATGAACCTTCAAGGCAGTCCTTGTGCAGAGCCAACTTGGCAGCCTCGATCTCATCCTCTGCTTTATGACCCTTCGGTGTTTTTTTATGAGGGTGTAAAGTGTTTAAAAACCCGGAGACTCGCATGTCACGCCACGCAAAGGGCTTAAGGCTTAGGTTTAGGGTAACACTCGCCGGGTTTTTGGGTTTTGAGGGCCTTCGTTCTTCGAAGTGGAGGGAGGGGTGAGCCCGAGGCTTTTGTTACGAATTGCTCGCTCTTAGAAAGGTGGCCGAGGTGCCTTCTCCCCGAGAAATCGGGTACCCAATTAGGGTTTAGGGTTTAGGGTTTAGGGTTTAGGGTCTAACTCCCCTCTGGGAACTAGTAGGTTCAAAACTTCCCTTGAGGCCTCATTCAGAGGGTGGCGAAGGGCAGAAGTGCGCGCGACTAGCCTTGATCCCGTCCGTTTCGAGCCCCTAACCAAGCTCACACATGAAGTTCCCCCCTAACCACACCCCAAACCCTAAACCCTAAACCCTAAACCCTAAACCCTAGGAAAAGACCCTCGCCAGGCGTCCTCCAGCTGCCGAAGGCGAGCCCGGGCGCGCTCCTCGAAGGCTTCGGCCTCTTCCACCGACTCCTTGGGCTTTAGGGTTTAGGGTTTAGGGTTTAGGGTTTAGGGTTTAGGGTTTAGGGTTGGGGATTTAGGGTTGATATGGTTTAGGAACTCGGCTTAGGCTGTTGCATATCCGGGACTCGATGAGTCCCTACAGCTTCTATATTCCCACCATCTAAGAAGTAGGTGCTCTAAACTGCAACATGGAGACACAGGTAGGGCTTGGGGGCACTCTTGGGGCTTGATGCTTGGACCCCAAGCCCGCAATTGCTTGCCACTAGTAGAAGCGGATTCGAGCAAGGTTTGGAGACTTACTGGGTTTAGGGTTTAGGGTTTAGGGTTTAGGGTTTAGGGTTTAGGGTTTAGGGTTTAGGGTTTAGGGTTTAGGGTTTAGGGTTCAGGGTTTAGGGTTCACGGTGTACTCGTTCAAAGAAGGGAACTAGGTACCCCATACAATGCCTTAAAGGGGCATATTACGAGGGATCCCTAAATCCTAAACCCTTATCTTGCCAGCGCTTGCAAGTGTTCGCTCGACGTTTTTCAATGCGAGAGACGCAGCATAGCAGGCTTAGCCGAAAAGCATGAACACACATGGGTGGTTGTCAAAACCATGGTCCCTTTCAAGTAGGGTACCCCAAAACGGATCATAATTTTGACAGCCACCCACATGAATCCAAAGCCCTCGGCTTAGAGCTTCAACCCTCAAAAACCCTGCATCCCTAAGTTCCGAACCCCTAAGCCCTAAACCAGTAAACACCCCTGAACCCTAAACCCTAAACCCTAAACCCCAAACCCTAAGCTCGATCTTCGGGTCCAGGTTGCGATGATCTGCAGATGCAGCGCATTGTTCTCTGCTTGGAGCCGAGGGTTCTCAATGCGGAAGACCTTCTGAGACTTGCTCTGGGTTTGGGGTTCGGTTTTAGGGTTTAGGGTTTAGGGTTTAGGGTTTATTTAGGGTTTATGTAGGGTTTAGGGTTTGGGGTTTGGGGTTTGGGGTTTGGGGGGTTGGGGGGTTTGGGGGTTTGGGGTTGGGTTTAGGACTTAGGGTTTTGGGTTATCGCGGAGTGGATCCCCATAGTTATTGCCCTGAGCCAAATACCCCTCAAGCACCAGTACTGAGAAGGTCGGAAAGCATGTCGAAATCTCGGTTCAAAAGGTGAGCTAAATTGAGGTTCTTAAGGGAACCTAAGCTCGTAAAGACTCTTACTCTTTCGGGTACAGTACCCTCGACCCTTAAACCCGGAAACCCTGAAACCTTGAAACCCTAAACCGCCCTGAACCCTAAGCCCCATCCAGGGGCTCCAATTCTGGAAGATCAACCCCTACAGTTTACCTGCCCCTGAAGGTTCCCCCCAGGAGCCCCAGCACCTATGAAGTTAGAAATCTGCCATATGTCCTTCCCAGAACGTTCTACTGAGCTCCAGACCTCCCGACACAGGAGATCACCGTACACACTAAACTAAACCCTAAGCCCTAAACCCGAAACCCTTACAAATCATAAACCCTAAACCCTATAAACCCTACAACGAACGGCCCTCTCCCGCCTCCAGCTCCGAGATCAGGGTCTGAAGGCGCTCCATCGTCTCGTTATCCGTGCGCTGGAGGTCGTTGAGGCTGGCCGTGGAGGAAATCAGGTCCTCGGTTGGCCACTTTTGCAGGTTTTGTGGGGTGTTAGGGGCCCAGATGTTTTTCGGGGTTTCTAACCCTAAGCCCTAAACCCTAAACCCCTCAGAATCCTCAATTCCTGGGCCCAGCGTCATTCAGCATCGTTTCCACCAGGAGAAGGGAGTCCTCCAAGAGGCAAGGATTGATGACTTGGGGTTTAGGGTTTGGGGTTTGGGGTTTGGGGTTAATTAGGGTCCCAGGCTTGCAGGGTCCTCACTGAGGGTCTGGTGGTAGCAATGCTTGCTGAGCTTTGCCCGCACGGCGTGGTAGCGCGCATCAGTGACCGCTGCGCCCACGCTCATCCCTGGTGCAGCCGCCCTTTCCTGCCCTGTGCGCAGGGGCTGTGAAGCTGCAGGGGCGGTGCTGTGCAACCCCCCCTGCGGCACGCTTGCTACATCATCTCCGCCATGGCGAAAGGTCCAGCGAAGCTGCCCACCCTCATGTCAAGGTGGCGTCTAAGAGTGTTGTTGGGAACTGAGAACTCAGCTAGGAGTTGGGAGAGTTGGGTGGGAGACAAGCAGAGTGTGAGGCCGAATGTGATGCTCCATTTCGCGACAGTACAATAAGGTACCGAGACCTCGCCGCATGTTCTACATCCCCTAGGTTGTTTAGGGTTTAGGGTTTAGGGTGTGTCACATGTCTCTTGAGTTTCAAGCCAATGCTGGCGACGGAGGCTAGTTCAAGCAGCGCACTCAGAGTGAAACGAACTGATCTGCGTGCCCTACATGCGGAAACCATGCTTTGCCTGCTCAAGTCCTCACCGTAGCATTCACCGAGTGGAATTGTATGGGATTGTAGGGACCTGAAACTGATTCTGATACCCGAGAGAACTCCACCCGACCTCTTCCAGATATTGTGCGTGCTCGCCGGTCGCCTGTGCCTCTGTACCCTTCAGCCACTCCTTGACGCAACGGGCCATCCCGACAATGCCTCGAAAGAGTCCACGGCCAGGCACTTGCGGCCATACTTCTTCGCAAGCCGGGCCAGAAAGACCTTTGCCCGCCAGGACGGGCTACTATACACTAGAACCCCTCAAAAAGGCCCTGCCTAGGGTTGATTATGGGGATTATAAGTACCCTGGAACCCCTTGAAAAGGCTCTGTATAGGGTTGATTCTGGAGGTTATGAGGCCTAATAGCCCATCCTGCCCAAGTGGGGACATGGAGTCGCATATGCAGGGGGGGGGGGGGGCTCTAAAATGCAGCATCGGAAAAGCTGGCTGCATATCATCCTATGTTGCAAGGGGCCGTAGTCATCAGCTACGTGTCCCTCACCGTTTCTTGCCGCTTCTTGGTGGGGAGCTGTGGAAGTAGGTGCCTCCGTCGCCTCTTTCAAGGGGCATGAAAAAGGGATGCAGCCCTAAACCCTAAACCAGCCCTAAGCCCTAAACTAAGTCCAGACTAGGAGTTCGTAAGGTTTCTGGGCCGTTGGGGCGGGGTGCATCTAGGGATGATGGGTTTAGGGTTTAGGGTTTGGGATTTAGGGTTTAGGGTTTAGGGTTTAGGGTTTAGCATCCTAAACCCCACCCCTAAACTCCCATCTCGAGCTACCAACAAACTACCCACCGAAAAACGATGGAGCTTGAGGCTTTTTAAGCCTGCGTCCTTCTCTATAAACAGGAGTCGTAGTTGGAGGCGTTTTCAGTATGGTTTCTATATGAGTCTGTACAAGTAACTATACGTTTAACCCTATTTAGGGTGCCTATCACCCTACCCTTCACTACCCATGAACCTCCGAACATACCAAGACCTCGCCAGGCCGTGTCTCGTGTAAGGGGTCACCGGCAAATCAGGAGGCTCGGCCCCTTTCAGCCCTGTGAAAACTCTTCCGGAAGCCGAGAACCTCTTAAACCCAAAAAGGGGCATAGGGCTTAGGGTTTAGGTTTAGGGCTTTGGGTTTAGGGTTTAGGGTTTAGGGGTTTAGGGGATTAGGGTTTAGGGCTTTCAGATATATCAGAGCTCCCAGGCTCCTCCGTAGCTAAGGTCTTGAAGTCCCTACTTGGAGGTTCAGGGTAGTGATGACCCTACTTATAACTGTACTTACATGCCCCCTAAGTCCCCTAAGTAGGTTATAAGTAGACTACCCTAAACCCTAAACCCTAAACCCTAAACCCTAAACCCTAATTTGACTGTGGTTGTTAAGCACCCATGAACCTCCAAGTAGCCCTGCAGTCACGGCACAGAGGTGCCGCCCATCCCTATGCCGAACTCGGCGAGGTCGCCGGGCACCTGCTTCTTGTGGCCCTTAGGGTTTAGGGTTTAGGGCTTAGGGGTTAGGGCTTAGGGTTTAGGGCTAGGGTGTAGGTACATGGTCCACTTGTACGGCTCTTAAGAGGGGACCCCTTTTTGTACTTCAGAACCCTATCAAGAAGCTAAGGGACCATGTGAAGAGCCCAGGGCCCTTCATGACCCAGGAAGTGTTGGTCCGGAAGGGGCCTCCTTTAAATCCCATGAAATCCACCAACATCCCTGCAATTTCCCTCACATCCTGAAAGCCCCACTTAGGAGAGGTGCTTAGCCCTAACCCTAAACCCTAAACCCTAAACCCTAAACCCTAAACCCTAAACCCTAAACCTCAAACCGCGGCTCCAAGCCTGTCGGCCCCAAGAACCCTCAGCCTTTTCCTTTCGCGGGCGCAAAAGGGAGCTACCTAGCAAAACCTTTCCCAAGGTTTGTTTTTACCCTTTATTCTGTGACACAGCCGGGACAGACCTGCAACCTCCAAAAGCCCAAACCTTAGGGTTTAGGGTTGAGGGTTTAGGGTTTAGGGTTTAGGGCATAAGCTCTTTCAAACGCATGAGCCCTACGTCCGACTCTTTCGATCACTTGGCGCCGCATGGTCCACAACAATGACTGTGGTGTAGTCACATTCTGACTGTCGGCGTTTCAGGTTTAGGGTTTAGGGTTTAGGGTTCAGGGTTCAGGGTTTAGGGTTGTCGGACTTCATCACATTGCAGGTGTTTTTGCCTATATATTGGTTAGCTCTAAAAACCCTTGGAACAACATCCCTAGATGAGGTTCTATTCAACCCAATCAGGGAAACATCAAACTTCCCAAGGGCCTGCCTAGATACTTTCAAGAGTATTAAACCCTAAACACTAAACCCTAAAACCTAAGCCCTAAACCCTAAACACTAAACCCTAGCCCTAAACCCTAAACCTAACATACCTTTGGAGTGTGACAGCTTGAAAAACAAACACGCCGGCGGCCGGCGCATCCCCAGAACCTCCTAAGCCCCAAACCTGGGGTTTAGGGCTTAGGGCTTAGGGTTTAGGGTTTAGAGCTAGGGTTTAGGGTTCAGGGTTTAGGGTTTAGGTTTTAGGGTTTAGGGTTTCTGGCTTAGGGTTTAGGGTTTAGGGTTTCTGGCTTAGGGTTTAGGGTTGGTTGTTGGGTTTAGCCACCAACAGGATGGAGCCTCCGCAGTTGCAAGGCTCATGGGAAAAAGGTCTGTCGGTAGATTACGCTGTAGGGCCGCATAATCTAAACCTAAACCCTAAACCCTAAACCCTAAACCCTAAACCCTGATATACCACCAAAGCCACCAAACAAGACTAAACCCTGGGCCCTGAACGCAAGTTCCTCCAGCTGAGCCCTTAACTCCCCCAGAACACTCCCAACGAATGCCAGGGGACGATGCTGTCCCGAAGCACCTTAGTAGGCTACCCTTCGTTGCAAGTTTTAGGGTTCCGGGCATTAGAAGCTCAGCAACCACAAATCCTAAAGCCTAAGTCTTAGATTCTGAACCTTTAGTGGGTCCTAAACCTAAACCCGAAACAGCGTCCCAAACCCTGAACCTAACTCCTACAAAGCTGGTGTCGGCTGCTGTCTTTGGAAGGAAGAAGCAGAAACAATGCTCAGTGCTCGGCATTGGCAACGAGGAAGTCGTGGTAGATCGCCTGCGCTTTCAACAGCCAAACGTCGTGCGACCGGTGACAATTTGCAGAATGGTGGTTCATGGGTATTTTTTCGGAGGGTTGTCAGAATGGCAACTACAATAGTAACCCTATTTGGGGTACAGACAACTGCCCATGAACCTCTAAGTAGTGCTGGATACCTCGTAAGCAGCATCGTCTGCCCAAAACTGTGCGGGTATTTCCCAGGCGGGGTATCTTAAATAAGGCTTCCATAGGGGATATGCAAGGGCACGAAGGTCTAGATAAGGGTTGTATATGGGGAACCGGGGAGAAAACTATCCGCCCTGAAATGGGCCGAAGTGTTTAGCAATCAACTTTTGCCGAGCCAGGTTCTGAGGCCTCTCCCCATACCTTATCATAGGACAGAACCCGGTCGCATGCTGAAAAGTAGCAATCGCCGACTCGGAGGACGACATCCGGCTGCTGCGGACTCTGTTGGGGGACACGATGCGCAGGGTACAACATTGCTTTTCATACACCTAAACTAAACCCTAAGCCCTAAACCCAAAACCCGAAAACCCTAAATTCCTAAACGACCCGAAGCTCCTAAAGGCTTGTTGAGTCTTGCGCCGGTCTATTCGCAGCATGTTATATTCAGAATGCTAAAGCAGCACATGACATGAATGCAGCATAAATCTAGGATGGCCCCTAAAACTGAAAAATATTCCTGGGTCTGATCCTCTAAAATATTCCTGAATATGAACCTCTTAAACCAGAACAAGTGTAAAACATGTCCCAAAGGCCTACCTAGAAATGCACAGGGTTTCTACATGCATAGAAGCCCAGAAGCCATATTATAAATAAGGGCAACCTTTTGTTGTTTGGTTACTTTAATTACAAGAGAACCTTGAACCCAAGCAAGGGAAAAGGGGTACCACTGGGCTACCAAGTACCCGAAAACCTAAACCCTAAACCCCAAGTATATCAGGAGCTGCGAAGTGACCGCGCGAAATCATTTCCTGGTGTATTCTCTGGACTTTGGAACGGCTTCTATTCGCCAGTCACTTCCGAACAGTATTGCTCCCCAAGCCCTGCAAACCCCGAAACCCAAAAAACCCTCAACTCCTAAAGCCCCTCTAAACCCTAAATCCCTAAATCCCAAAACTCCCAAACCCCCAAGCTCCTAAACCCCTAAGCCTCTAAACCTTAAATCCAAAAACCCCCAAGCCCCCAAACTCCCAAACCCCCGGTTCCCTTTAGGCCTGGCCCCAGGGAAAGGGAGGAATCATGCAGTGGCTGCGCACCTGGAGCCACCCGCACGGCCCAATACCCCTTATCACGAAGGGTTTAGGGTTTAGGGTTATTGTGTTTGGGTTTAGGGTTAGGGTGTTTGGGTTTGGGGTGTTTGGGATTGGGGTTTAGGGTTTAGGGTGTTGGGTTTAGGGGTTAGGATTCAGGGTTCGGTCTTTAGAGCGCAAACCGATTTTAAACAATGTACTTTAACAATGAGGGCCCCCCCCCCCCCCCCTAAACTCTGATTTCAAACTGTGTTGGGCTACCGCGGGCCCGGTCATTTATCTAGGTACCTGAAAAGGTGCCATGATACAGAACTCCACCCCTGACCTCACCCCTCCCCCCCCATGTGGGGTTCAGGGTTCTGGGGTTGGAGTTGACGGCGTGAGTTCAAGACTTTGGGGTTGAGGCTGAAGGCCATGCATCAAAAAACGTGGCTGTGTAGAATTCCGCAGTATAACATGTCGTCAGGTACTATAATCAAACATTGTTTATGCACTATAAAGAAACCTCTCTATATATAGTATAATAATTACATGTTGGATTATTATACATTATTTCAATGTTAAGGTTTGAGGTTTCAAGTTTTCTGTTGTTTGCTTAAGAACCCCAAAATATGAAGGTATTATTTCCTTATAAGGGTCATAAGGGGATTTTGTATTCTTTTTTCGAGGGTTGCAGTTTTGAGTCTGAGTCCATGGCCTAGCCTTAGCCCAGCCAGGCCCTGGAAGAGAGGAAGGGCCTAA
Organism: Symbiodinium natans; assembly: GCA_905221605.1. NCBI lineage: Eukaryota > Dinophyceae > Suessiales > Symbiodiniaceae > Symbiodinium > Symbiodinium natans. The sequence continues at coordinate 250,943 of CAJNDS010002142.1, read as the reverse complement.
GGGGGCTTGAGAGGATGCGCGTACCCTCTAAACCTGACCCCAAACCCTAGACCTTGAACCCTCAACCCTTCAAACCTTAAACCACAAACCATAAAACTAAAAGCTTAACCCCTAAACCCCAAATTCTGAATCAAAGCACCGCACCCGAACCAGCTCAACCGGGCCCAGTGGCATAGCCGAGCTCGTCCTCCAGGTGTGGTCCAGAAAACCTCTGGGTTGGATGCTTAGTTTTTCTTGTCCGGGGGTAGGAGGGGGGCAGGGGGGGGGGGGGGGGGTGGGGGGTGGGGGGTGCTGGGAATCTGGGGATCTGCAGACTTCGGGTTTTGTGGCTTCGGACTAGGGCCTTTAGGCCTTAACAGCGTAGTTTGTCGTTTGGGGGGGGTTACCCTAAACCCTAAATAGATAGGGCTTCCCGTCAGGAGTCTTTGGAAAGTGCCCGCGAAGATGGGTGCTCGGAAATTGGGGCTTAAGCCTTCTCGAATCTGTGCATGGGGTCCATTCGCAACGCAGAGGGGAGCGGATGGCCCTTAAGTAATTAACTCCCTGATGACACTGTATAGGGTTTATTGTTGAAGGCCTTGACTCAACAAAATCAATGCTAACCACCCCAAACCCCTAGTATCTCTCTTGGGCAGATAGGCGCCATGACCTGAACCCTAAGCCGTGCACTCAGTGTTGATCATGTGCACTTGCAAAGGAAGACATGAACTGCCCCTGATGTAACTCCACCGGTTCTTATAGTAGTAGGGAATCAGGGTGCTTAAAATAAACGGCTGTTCAAGGGTTGTGTAGGGCATGTGGGGTAAGTTGCAGTATGATAAAGAGAGTGCTAGGCTTTGGTTTGTCGCTTAAAAATCTTCCTTGACTATACGGAACCCTATAATAAGACTGTCTACAAAAAGGTATCTACAAAGGGACGTAAATGGGGAAGCAACAACTTCTCAGGTCTCTCGCGTTCGAGCGCCATCCCCTTCCGGCGCTTGTGCAGGGTCTTGTGAACATTCGGTGCCCTTTTGAGGGGGGGGGGTGTAGAGGATTCTAACAGAGTTGGGGGAGGATGAGGGAATGAAAAGGAGAGGGCTCTAATTTGGAAATTCCCGCAAAGATGTTCTGATGTTGAAGACGTAGGCTTTAGGTTTAGGGGTGTAGGGGTTTAGGGGTTCAGGGTTCAGGGGTTTAGGGTTCAGGGGTTTTAGCGGTTTAGGGGTTTTGGATGTAGGGGTTTAGGGGGTGTAGGGGTGCAGGGGTTTAAGGGGTTGGGTTTAGGGTTTTAGGGTTTCGGGTGAGCCTTGGCAGCATTGTGGTTGAACAGGTCGAAGGGGAAGAGGTCGTGGGGTCTGGGCCTGGCGCTGGAAGGATTTCGGGCTCAGGGCTTCCTAAACCCTAAGCCACAGGGTTCAAAAAAAAAAAAAGGTGTGCGTGTGTTATATATATATATATACACATGTTTTTTGTTTGGAGCTCAAGGTTAGGAGGCAGCAATCTACTCAGCGCTCGGCAATGCCAATGTCGCTCGCGAAAAGATGCAGAGTCAAAGAAAGAAAGGGCCACCCTGAGGTGTCCCGGTTTAGGGTTTAGGGTTTAGGGTTTAGGGTTAACCCACACACACACCCGAAAAGCTGAAGCCTGGAACTCGACGCACCCTCAACCCTCAAACCCCCCCCTCCCCTGACTTGAGGACGCCAAGCAGTAGCCCTAAACCCTAAAACCTAAACCTTAAACCCTAAAACCCTAAACCCAAATCCTAAAACCCCCTGACTCGAAGCACCAAGGCCATCGGATGTTGGGGCTTCGACAGGCGCATCGGCGCCAAAGAGGCCTCACAGGCCGCCATGTCTGGAGTTAGGGATTCAGGGTTTAGGGTTAGGGTTTAGGGTTAGGATTCAGGGACTCAGAGTTTAGGGTTTCGGGTTTGGGGCTTGTTTACCTGAAGGTTCATGGGTAGTCATACGAAGCGTTATGAGTAGGGTAACTGTACGTAAACACCCCTATGTAGGGATTGTTGAGCTTTTTACTCATAACTACCCATGAACCACCAAGTAGACATGGAGCTCAAGAATGCAATGTGCACCAACGCCCCGCACATTCCTCGATGTTTCAATTGGGCTCTTACGACTCAGCTCTTACATCCCATCCTGTGCCCTTCTTTCGCCTGCGCACGATGGGGGAAGGGGATGGGGGTGGGGGCCCTCACCTAAACCTAAACCCTAAACCCTAACCGTAAACCCTAAACCCTAAAACCCTACACCCTAAACCCTAAACCCTAAACCCTCACCGGCATCTCGAAGGAGTCCTTGACCAGGACTCTTCTCCCCTCAAAGCCAGCATACTCCCCCCTTGAGTTGAAAATAAACAGAAACCCTAAACCCTAAACCCTAAACCATTGTTCCTAAGGAGACTGAAGTTTTTCTTTGGAGGATCCCGAGGAGACTGAAGATGAGTGCTGTCCGACTTGGATTGAGCCAAACCAAGCGAGCTTCTCTTAATAAAGCACGAAGCCCTGACCGATCTCAACGGCTCAAAACCCTACAGGAAAGCCGCTGCTGACTGGGCCGAGACCCAACACCGTGCACAAACATAAGACTCTATCTCCAACTCTCTGCACGCCAGCGCCCCTAAACCCTAAACCCTAAACCCTAAACCGTAAAGTAACCTGTAAACCCTAAACCCTATAAACCTGAACCCCTCAAATCCTAAGCTGCCATCCAATGGCCTCATCATCTGCTTGCAGCCGTTCCGGAGAGCCTGGCGCTCTGCGTTGCAGAGCGGTTTAGGGTTTAGGGTTTTAGGGATTCAGGGGGTTCAGGGGGTTTAGGGGTTTCAGGGTTCATTACAGTGGATTGGCATCAACAATATTGAGGGATTTGGTTGAAGGTAGACGGTAATGACACGCTTTCAGGAGTACTCGCAATGGCAGCAGCAATAGCAGCTCAATAGCAGCGGCAACAGCCACAGCACAGGCTGTCATGGCGATGGTGATGGTCGCGCTACTGATGGCGACGGCGCAAAGACAGGTCCGGCAATGCTAGCCACAACTGTACCACAGCGGGCGGCAGTAGCGGCGAGTGCCGGTGATAATGGTCGTGGTCGCCGCAAGAGTGCAAATGCTCATGCTAGATGCTGTTGTCGGTTCAAGAGTCGTGGTGGTGGAGGCAGCAGTAGTTCGTGCCAACGGCAGGTGTTGATGACAAACATGCCGTTGACAAGAACACTACTACATACTTGTGTACCAGTACAACTACGAATTTCACTGAGAACTCCAGCTACGGAGCCGCCAGTCGCTTCTGAGTCGACGCTGCAGCTTTCGTAGGCGTACTCATTTTGCTGGCTTGCCCGCGTTTTCGCTTCATTTCCCTAAACCCTAGACCCGAAAGGTACGAGTTGGCCTCACAGTTAGTCTTTTGAATTGTGCGAGTGTGGAGCCCCTGGTTTGGAAGAGAAAGTTTCTAGAAACAAGCTCTTGCAGGTGTGGTTTAGAGTGCAGGGTTCAATTCACCAACAGAGTCCGGGGTTCACCCTAAGACCTACAAGCCCTGACCCTGAACCCACGCACCCATCTTCTACTCAGTACCCAGAGAGCCCAAACACCCCTTAGTTGAGGAAGATACCCTACAGACTACAGAGACTTTTCTGTTGACTTATGGGTAGTTGCTGATTAACTGCAATCTCTGTGGAGCAAGCGATAGTCATGAACTACGGGCTGGCAACTGGTAAGAACGCAAACTGGACAACGGCTTGACTAGACAACTCTTTCCCAGAACGTTCGGGAAACCCCCCCCCCCCCCCCCCCCCCCCCTATTACTGCCAGCACCACTGAACATCTGAGATAGCCCTTCCCTAAGCCCCCCTAATCCCTGAACCCGGAACACGAAACCCTAAACCATGAACCCTAACTCTCAATGCCTATCTTGTGTTCGAAACGCAGAAGTTCAGAACTCACTACCTGGATCTGGGGGTGCAAGTGCGTCTACGGTGAACTGCTTGGGGCCAAGGACGGTCTTCCAAATTCGCGGACCCTAAAGTTCGGGTTTAGGGTTTAGGGTTTAGGGTTTAGGGTTTAGGGTTTAGGGTTTAGGGTTTAGGGTTTAGGGTTTAGGGTTTAGGGTTTAGGGTTTAGGGTTTAGGGTTTAGGCTTCGAAACCCTAAACTCCCGAAAACCCTGAGACCAACCTGCAGCTTCGGCCAGGGCAGGTCGGGTCGGCGACTCGCTGGCGGCGTGATCGTCCATGGCAGAGGGCAGGGTTTTGGGGGTTTCGGGAGGCCTGAAATGAGGAAGAAAACGTAAAGTAGGGTAGGGTTTAGGGTTTAGGGTTTAGGGCTTGGGGTTTAGGGATTCGGGGTTAGGGGTTATGGGTGAGGGGTTAGGGTTTAGGGTTACCACGAGTGAAGCCAAGGGGTATGAGGCTCTTTGGGAAGTAGCATTCAGGAACATTCTTGGCTTTCGCTGTGCACCAGCGGTGTAAGGTTGATGGTCGTAGCTTGTTGGGGGCCGCTAATTGAGTATTCCAACGTATGATTCAAGTCCCTTACCTCTAGCAAGTATAGTATGGAGGTCCCTCCGTGTAGCCTAGAGCGAGTACGGTAAGGAGGTCCCTCCCTGTAGGGTTAAGCTCAACTTGCTACAGCATGGGAGGTGTGGCTTGCGAACTTCTGGAGCTGCTTAGCTTGGGAAAAGGGATTGGTTGTAGGAAGTTGGGTTTTGGGTTTAGTTTACGATTGGTTTTAGATGTAGGGTTTCGCCGAATGCTGGGCCACAGACGGTGCGAGAGGTTTTGGCGGACAAGCAACTCTCGACAAGGTCTCCAGACGCAAAGGGGCCGAAACCTAGCAACTCAGCAACCTAAGAAAAGAAAAAAAAGTACCTTTTCGTGTAACAGGGTGTGTAACCCTATAAAACGGGAAACGAGGGACACTACTGGGCATTGCTTTTGGGCGACTGCATTTAGGATTCGCGGCAAAAGCACTTGCTGGAGCTGTGAGACCGAACTGAGACCGTGACTCTGGAGCTTTGCTCTCGGGTGTTGCGGTCGCAACGTTAAGCAGGGGGTTCATCCTACAAAAATAAACCCTAAACCCTAAACCCTAAACCCTAAACCCTCAAGCCTAAACCGTAAATCCTAAACCCTAAACCCTAAACCCTACACCCTAAACCCTCAACCCTCAACCCTCAACCCTCAACCCTAAACCCTAAGCATGGGGAACCGCAGAACCGAAGAACCAGAACCAGGAGTTTTGGCCGTTTCGGGTTGGTGGCCTGGTACAGTGACGTATGAAATTCAACGACATGATCCCTCTGGGTACCTAAATTTCCCACCTAAACCCAATCCTAAACACTAAAGCTTATGTAAACCATGAGCCCCGAGGTGAGTGACTGACCATAAGGGATCAATACTGATCAGCCAAATTAGGCCCCCTAAACACTTTAACTAGGGGCTCCTTGTAAGCTGAAACTCGATGCCCTAAGAGCCCTAAACCCCAAACCCATTTACTCAAAACTCCAAATTTATAAAGCCTCTCAACCCGCTCAAAAAACCTCTACAGCAAACCCTTTTAACTCACAAGCCACCCCAGCATGCCTACAAAGCGCAACTGCAAAGACTACAGTAAGAACCTTCAACCCTATAAGCCCAACAAACCCTACACCCTAAGCCCTAAAAGCCTTGCAAACCCTAAACCCTAAACCCTAGGCCCGAAGCCTTAAACCCTAAGCCCGAAGCCCTAAGCCCAGCTGCACACGCTGCAGCGCTACAAGCCCTAAACCCTAAACCCTAAACCCTATAAACCCTCAACCCTCAACCCTCAACCCTAAACCCTAAACCCTAAACCCTAAACCCTGACCCTAAACCCATCTGCAAACGCTGCAGTGCAGCTGCCCCATCTTCGGGAGCTGCACTCTCCCCAAGGCTCCAAGGACTTCTTAAAGTTTAGGGTCTAGGGTGTATATATGTTTATATAGGGTTTGAGGTTTAGGGTTTAGGGTTTAGGGCTTCATGGGTGCATGCTCCTGGCTTTCAGAGTTGTGGTTTTAGGGCTTTGGGGGCTTAGGTTTTTTGGATTTTAGGGCTTTTTGGGATGCTAGGTGTGTTGAGGGTTTTCAGGCTATTTAGGGCATCTAGGGTTTTTTTTTTGATTGGTTGTTCTTCTTCTCTGGTTTGTTTATGAATTTTAGTATTCGAAGTGTTTTGTGGGTTTCAGGCTTTGCGTTTAGAATTTAGGAGAAGGTTTTCGAGAGCTTAATCAGATTCGGTTTTTGCGGGGCTTAGCAGGCTTCGGGCCCTTGTAGATGTTTTTGCTTCGTCGGGATTAGAGTTTAGGGTTTAGGGTTTCAAAGGATTTCAGTTTTTGTAGGCATGTCGACCATGCGGCAGAAGGCTTCTCCCATATCTTGGGGCTCCCAAACGTGTGTGACTTGAGGCTCTGCATTGGGCAAGCCTTCAACCCTAGACCCTAAACCCCAAACCCCAAACCCCAAACCCTAAACCCTAAACCCTATGCCTGAACCTAAACCCTAAACAATAAACCCTAGACCTGAAACCTTAAACATAAGCCCTGAACACCCATCTAACACATTGGAGCCTCAGAGCGTATATGTCCATTCATTCGAAAACATGTCGGGTGACAGAGCGCGACCTTCTGAGGCTCCTTCCCCGGTGCGTCTTGCACGGGAAAGCAGAAAGCTGCACACTCATATGTGGGATCCTTGTTATAAGGTGGCCACTCTTATCTAGGGTACCCAAAACCGGACCTTAATTTAGAGAACCCACCATATAGGGGCCTGTAGACTTGTGACGGATATCTGCGGGGTGGGCGATTCATACTTACAAAAATTGTAGGGGCCTATGGAGTTTCCCTAAACCCTAAACCCTAAACCCTAAACCCCCTGAACACCTAAACTCGAAACCCTTAGCAGCCTTCTGACTCTTGGCCTTTGAAGGTCGCCGGACGATGGAAGCGTCCGTTCACGTTAACTCATCCTCATCCTCTTCCCACTCCTGCGCATGTGGTTTGGGGTTTTCAGGTTTAGTGTTTAGGGTGAGGGTTTAAGGTTTAGGGTTCAGGGGGGTTAGGGTTTAGGGCGTAGGGTTTTGGGTTAGGGTCTAGGGGACGTGCTGAAAGACAAAACTCTAAGATCTAGTACCAGGAGAAAAAAGAAAAAAGGCGCCGCACCTTTAAAGAAAACTCGGGGCCCCATTAACCCTGCAATCCTGCTCTTCAGGTCTTCTGTAGAATTGGGGGGCTTCCTTCCTTACAATCAATCCCTGAAGCCTAGACATTCTGCTTAAGGCGGCTGGACGAGGGCTTCAGTGACGGTGGGTGTTATACCCACTGCAAGATCTCCATGGCTGAACTGGGCTTAGGGTTACCTAGAGAGCCCAATGCGTACCCCTTAACTGACGGATATACTTGAAACCATACAGGGGCCTTATTGTGTTTTCAGGTATCTTCCTCAAGGGGTATTGACCCTTGGTCACAGCTTGTTTGAAGCATGATCCCGAAACGTCTCCCCCCCCGCCCCCGGCCCCAGAAACACCCACAGAAAGACGTCTAAGCCAGGGACGCCGATCTAGGGAATGGGGCACTGACTGGGTGGGGTTTAGGGAAGCCCCCCAGGTCATCCTACGCCTACGCGACATTTTCGCAGACCGCGCTCGAGGCGTGGCATTGCACGCAAGCTTGCGTGAAACTGCAACCTGAAGACATCAACCCCACAACCCTGAACCCACTCAAACCCCTGAAGCCCTAAACCCTGAACTGCCCTATGCTACAAGAGGGGGAGGGGCATATTGTACCGGAACATGTCCCTCATACACATATATATTTATTTATACATATATATATACATATATATATATACATATATATATATACATATCTATACTCATATATATATATATATATATTATTTGTCTATTTATTTTCCATTTACTTATTCGTGTATATTTATATGTTTTATTCACTTACTTACTTGTTTTTTTATGTATCTATAAACTTTAACTCAACATATTAAAAAAATCCCTTGACCCCGCCCCCTTGATTTTTTAAACGGGGGGGGCCACCCCCCCCCCCCCCCCCCCCCAATGGAAACCCGAAATGTGATTTGGTTATTAGGGGGAGGTTTTTATCCAAATGTCATGTTTTGGGGTGCAAAGGGTTTAGGGTGTAGGCTTCAGGCTATGGAGGGAGGGGAGGGCTGCAAGGGAAGGGAGGGAAGGAAGCTTCAGGATGTTGGTTGGCTAGAGGGTTTTGGGAGCCCTGAACCCCCCCCCACTAATTCGGAACAGGGTTCAAAAGGCGGGGTCGGTTTCGGCAGGATTTTCCGGAAAGAGTTTGTTTTTTTTTTTAATAGTTAGGGGGGGGGGGGGGGTAACAAAAGGGGGATGGGATTATGACTAAGAACATGAATGAGCACAAAAACGCATACAACATACATCTATTCATTTATATTCTTAAACAAATAGATAAATACACAAACAAATAACTACCTATATATAAATATTTATATATGTAGAATATGTATATAGAATATGTGTGTGCACGTGCACGCACACACAACGAGAGAGAGAGAGAGATGGACGTTTGCTCAACATGATCGACCTTTCTGGCTCTTGTCCCTTAAGGTACCAAAAACGGGATCCGCAAACTAGATGCCCTATCCCCCTGGCGCACCAAGGCAGAGAATCATAGGTGGTTTCGGAAGGATCCTAAACCCTGGAACCCTCTAGCCTCTAGAACCCCAGAGAACCCTGCGATTAGAACCCTACACCCTAGGAACCTCAACCCTAAAGCTAAACCCTAAACCCTAAACCCTTTGAGGAGTCGTGGCTTGTCTCGGAGGAAGCCCAGCTCACAGCTACACGGAAGTCCATGAGCCTAGGTGGCGAGACCGGCTTAGGGCTCTGGGTTTAGGGTTTAGGGTTTAGGGTTTGAGATTTTGGGTTTCGGGTTCAGGGTTTGTGTTTAGGGTTTAGGGCTTGTTTTGTCGGAGATTTTTTTTTAACCGGAATCGCCTGAGCGCAGCATGATTGCTGTCCGGTCGGCAGGTGAAACAGGGGCATGAGGTCGGAGATTTAGGCCTGGGGCTTCCCGACAACTAGGGGTACGCGTCTCAGACCCAATTAGGGCTGAGGGATCTACGCTTCTTCAGTACGTAGGATTGAGGTCTTACTGCGATCACAACCCCTAACGCAGGCACCCTAAACCAAGTAATTTAACTAATATGTATATATACATATATATATATATATATATTTTGTATTTATGTATGCTGTGGGTTTACACAAAATATATGTAGCCCTAAACCCTAAACAGCAGAAGTCTGAAGCCGGAAGTCCCCGAACCCTGCCAACTTCTTGGCTCCTGGGCGCCTGCACCACTGGGGATCCCGACCTATCTTCCCCAAACGCTGCAGGCATTCCGCTCCACCCGCGCCTTTCAAGCCAGCGCTGCACTTTGACTATTTGCCTAAGAACCGCCCCCCCCCCCCCAAAAAAAAAAAAAAAAAAACTTAAAATCCTCTGCCTGATGAGGACAATACAGGGTTATTATCTTTCTTTTTTTGCGGGTTCTTAAGCAAACAGTAGATGATGGGCTGCTCACGTGCAGAGCCTGCTACTGTCTGCCCTAAACCCTAAACCCACACTGCTTTTGCCAAAGGAAGCCTATTTGACCCTTACAGCGACTACCACACATGCAAGACGAAGGAATGACCTGCAAGCCGCATACCAATACCCGGCAAACCTCGACTTTCAGTTCGCACTGCCACAGCTGCGCACCATTATGGCGTGGAATACACCTCAAACAATCTAGGGATCCTAATTGTGACTTGAAGTATATTGTGCAATCAAGGGGTATATTGGGCCCCAAACCCAAAACCCTAGTCCATAATTAAGTGCTTTTGGGCTAGCCTCGGGTTTAGAGTCTACGGTGTCCGAAGGAAGCTGGGACAATTTCTAGCGACGGCACAACCCTTAACACTACCTACTTGGAGGTTCATGGGTAGTTCTAAGTCAGGTTATAAGTAGTACCCGACTTGTCACTACCCATGAACCTCCGAGTAGACACCCCAATTGTAGACATGTTTTTCTTCTTGGGGGGGGGGGGTATACCTAACTTTCTTGTGGGAGTTTATGAAGCTAATCCTAAATTGAGGGCCACCTAAGTTCTACCCAAATTGTTGTTGCAAGTTGTTTATTACATTCAACATAAACTTGGGCATTCCGCTACGCCCCCGATGACCCGATGAGCCGATGAAGGAGACGGCCATTGGGGGAGTTCTAGGTGCACACCAGCCCTGCAACCTCCAACGAAAGAAGGCGCGCGCTAAGGCGAGCGCTTGCGGAGGTGGCTTCCTCCCACAGCAGCTCTTGGGTCAGGCGTAGGGCTGAGGGCAAGTCTAGACGGCTCAGTATATGTGCTTTCCAAACCCTAAACCCTAAACCCTAAATCATAAACCCTAAGCCCTAAATCCTAGACCCTGGGCCTGTGGGGTTTGCGGCTTCTGGGATTCATAGGTCTTGCTAGCCCAGGAACAATAATGGGAGTCTCGGTAACGCAGTAACCATACTATAATGATGAGTACCCTTTTTGGGGTTGGTTCGTTTACAAATATGGAAACCCTTTTGAGGGTTGGGTACATATTATTAGGCGAACCCAAAACCAGAATAAGAAAGAGCAACAGGGTACCACTGGGCTACCAAGAAGACTTGAGGCTTGCCACCCTCAACCCTCAACCCTAAACCTGAACTACCCAAAACAGAAAACCCAAAAACCCAAACTACCCCAAACCCCAAACCCCAAACCCCAAACCCCAAACCCCAAACGCCCAACCCCAAACCCCAAACCCCTCAACCCAAAACCGCAAACTCTACAACCTAAAGCCTACACCCTAAACCCTAAACCCTAAACACTACACCCTAAACCCTAAACCCTAGGATTACGGAATTCAGGGTTTGAGGGCGGGCGCCTCAGGCTCCACGGGTCGAAGGGGCTACAAAGGGTTTAGGGTTTAGGGTTTGGGGTTTGGGGTTTAGGGTTTAGGGTTCAGGGTTTAGGGTGTGGGGTTTAGGGTTTAGGGTTTGGGGTTTAGGGTTTGGGGTTTGGGGTTTAGGGTTTAGGGTTTGGGTTTAGGGTTTGGGGTTTAGGGTTTGGGGTTTGGGTTTAGGGCTTTATAGGGTTCAAAAAATCAAGAATCAAACATCGGCACACCCCAAGGATGAACCTAGCACCTACACCCTCAACCCGAACTTGATGGTCTCTAAGCTGCGTGGGGCTCGCTTTGAGGGTTTAGGGTTTGAGTGTTCGGGCGGTTTGCTAGGGGTTAGGGATTAGGGCTTAGGTAAAGTGATCCTACATCCTCTGGGAGCAAATGGCTGCTCATGAAAATGCGAAATCAGGGGTTAGGGTTTAGGGTTTAGGCTTTAAGGTTTAGGGTTTAGGGTTTACCCGGACTGGGATTCTCAATGCCCGATTCGTAGATGCGCTGTCCTAGTGACCCCCGCCACTCCCATTGTCCATCCCCTAAACCCTAAACCCTAAACCCTATACCCTCAACCCTACACCCAAAGCCCGCGGAGCAAAAAGAACGGCGACGCCTGGACTTCATGGCATGGCGCAAGCCCGTGGAGCCATCGAAGATTGTGATCCAGCCTATCTGGGAGAGACCCCTAAACCCTAAACCCTAAACCCTAAACCCTAGACCTACTTGAGGTTCGTGGTACTGATAACTGTACGTAGAACTGTACTTATCACCACATTAGGGCACTTGTTGATACGTACCCCCTAAACCCTAAACCCTAAACCCCAAACCCCTAAATACCTTGAACATTGTAATTACAGAGATCCTCAGCATGGTTTCAGGCATCGTCCTTGTTTAAGGGGGGGTAGTATGGAGGGCTCGCTGGGAACTTTTGTAGGCAACGAGTTCTCGGACGCATTGATTTGGGTATTTCCCAAAATAAGGGGGTACCCTGAATACATGACCCAGCACACCCCAAAATAGTATAATTCCGATGATAGGAACCCCCTAAACGGATACCCCTATTTCCGGAAACCTCCATTTGTACCTCGATTTGTTTCCATGGCAAAGAGGTGAGCACCACACCATCGTCTCCGTTTGCTTGCCCCACCCCTAGCTCCCTGCAGGTTTAAGGCTTAGGGTTTTACGGGTGACCCTGTTTACCTACGGTTTTGTAGCAAGTACCCTATTTAGTGGGCAGAACTAGAACCCTTAAAACTGTAAGTAAATGGGGTCCAGGTAGGGTTGAGTGCTTAGGGTTCAGGGCTGATCGAGCCTGTAAATCTGTGGGGACCTTGGGATGTCCTGCCGACGCTGAAGCCCCGTACACTGCACCCTGATGTGTACAAGTTACTTGCCGAGGAAACGGGACATGGGCCACAGTCTCCTGTAAGTTCCCCTACCACCCACCTCTATACTACCCCCCCCCCCCCCAGGTTCCCCCGATAACTAAGGCTATTTAGGGACATTGAAGGCCTGATTAGGGTAATTAAGGGGGGTGGGGGGGTTAGTCTAGAGGGCAGTAGGGAACCCATGATCTCCCACAACCTACAAACCCTAAACCCTAAACCCTAAAACCTAAGCCCTTAAACCCTAAACCCTAAGCCCTAAACTTCAGCTGCTTCGCAGGCGTAAGGACAGGATCAGTATTCGTATATAAGGGACGAGGTATCCTGGAAGCTGGTAAGCCTGAACCTCACCCATCAACCTCAATAGGTTAAGGGTTTAGGGCTTAGGGCTTAGGGTCCCCAAATAGCCGAAACTCTTGACCCTACCCAAAGGCTGCTATGTAGTACCTTTTGGGGTAGTAGACTAGAGTCCCCTATAACTAACCCAAAAAGGAACTACATTGGAGCCTTTGGGTACACTCTAAATACCCAAACTGCTACCTAGTTGGAGACACGCCTTGCGGAGACTCCAAAAGGCCGCGTACCTCAGCAAACAAACAAAAACATTTGGGGGAAGCTTGCGAAGTTCAGGGTTTAGGGTTTAGGGTTTCGGGTTTAGGGTTTCGGGTTTCGGGCTTGGGATTTTTCAGGGGACTGAAGTCGTTTTTTGTTTGGGGGTGGGCCAGTGAAGGAACACCCAAGCGGGATCCCCTAACCCGAACCCCGCCCTAAACCCCCACATCTCAATGTTTCTGCACCCCTCTGCCCACGCCACCTGAAGTTAAGTGGGCTCTGATGTCCAATACATGCATTCACAAAATATAAATGTGGGGCACTATACACACTCACAAACAACGGAAAGGTAAACCCTACCTCAGATGACCCTTTTTCAGGCAACTTCACTTACCCTAAACCCTAAACCCTAAACCCTAAACCCTAAACCCTAAAGTACTGTAACAAGAGCCCAGACATGGAGAGCCTGAGGCGGCAGCCCGGTTTTGCTCGCTGACTTGGGCGACCTGACGGGCATGCGCTTAGGGCTTAGGGCTTAGGGCTTAGGGCTTAGGGCTTAGGGCTTGGGGCTTGGGGCTTGGGGCTTGGGGCTTGGGGGTTGGGGCTTGGGGCTTGGGGCTTGGGGCTTGGGGCTTAGGGTTGAGGGTTTCGCTGGTCTTGGGAAGTGTAGCGTCTTGTCCTGTCACGGGCTCCGGGTCTCCAGGACGGGCTACTGATTCGGAGTGGGAGTTTACGGCTTTAAGGGTCTACCTGGACCCCAGAGAAAGTAAAAGAAGTCCAGGCCAAAAAAACATAAAAAAAGGCCCCCATGATTTTACTTCCCTTAGGGGGGATTTAGGGTTTGGGGTTTAGGGTTACAAGAAAATCCCAAGCCCTGGAAGCCCTGAAAGCCCTACTTATTTAGGGTTTAGGTTTCGGGTTTGGGGTTTTAGGGTAGGCATGAACCGGGTTATAAGTACACTAAATTAAGGAGCTTCCATACTTCAAGCCCTACTTGTAAAGGCTTGATGCTTTTGGCATCAGGGCTGAGAGATTCGGATTTTCTGCCTTCACGTCTCTTAGGGTCTGGGGGTTCTGTTCGTTCAACCCTAAACCCTGAACCCTGAACCCTAAACCCTAAACCCCAAGCCCTAAACCCTAAACCCTAAGCCCTAAACCCTAAACCCTAAGCCCTAAACCACGCCTCCAGGACTTTGACGGTGGTGCCGGCCGTCAGCTTCCCGACGGTGTCGCCGCCCACCGACGCCCTGTCAGGAAGCCACCAGTTTAGGGTTTAGGGTTTAGGGTTTAGGGTTTAGGGTTTAGGGTTTAGGGGGTTCGGGCGAGGGCTTAGGATTTCGAGTTGAGGCCCCAGCCCTTTTGGTAGCGCCTTCGAGCTCTAGGAGCCCCGGGGCGCATGCGAGTTAGGCTCTTAAGTTGGGACGTTGCCCCTTTGTACTAACAGTCCTTTATAGGGATTATGGTACCCTCTAGTATAAGCCCTATTCAGGACTGTTAGCATAAGGGGGGACATCTCAAGGATTCAGGCGGCTTTAGTTGTGAAGGTGTTGGGACTGGGAGGCTGGAGAGGTTTATAGAGACTCTCAGGAGACCCTACGCCATAAACCCTGAACCCCCAGAAACCCGAAACATAGAGAGAGCCTGGGAGTGTGGAATCCTTAGGGGATGAAACTCGAAAGTTGCGGGGGCTTAGGGATACGCAGCCCGAACCCACTGCATCCTCAACTCAGACTTTCACACCCCCGAGGCCGCGAAACAAAAACCCGGAAGGCCCTATGGTACAGGCCTTGAAGCCTTCTACCCTGCATCCGAAGCCAAAGCATCCGACGAACCCCCACCTCAAGCCCTGAAGCACGGGCCTTAACTTCAAAACCGGCAACCCCTATGGGCCGAAAATCCAGAACTTGAAACACTCGGCAACCCCGAAGTCACCCGTGTTTAGGGTTTAGGGTTTGGGGTCCAACCCAAAACCCATATAACCCAGAACCCCATAACCCCTGACTTACCCCTAGACCCTAAACCCTAAACCCTAAACCCCAAACCCTAAACCCTAAACCCTACACCCATACAACCCTAAACCCCAAACTGGGCCCTGGGGGCTGCACCTGTTCTTTGTCACCTCCAGCCGCTCATGGATGATGGCATAGGGGCCAGCGGCATCTTCCTGCCGTGGCGTTTAGGGTTTGGGGTTTAGGGTTGAGGGTTGAGGATTGAGGATTGAGGGTTGAAACCCAAAACCCTAAACCCTCGGAAGAGGCTTGGGGAGGTTCAGGGTCTCGAACCTCAGGTGGATATCTACCATGTGGAGTCGAGAGTTCAAGGTTTCATTCTAGGTTGGCCATGAAAAACCCTCTGAAAAATATTCTTGAACATGTAAACCACCCAATAGGAGAATATAGAATCCCAAGGGCCTACCCAGATGTTCTGCAAGTTTACAGTCTCGAGTTTAGGGCTTATAAGTGCCTTGGAGTCCGACCCTGAACCAGCTAACTCCGGAACCCCCAATGGGTCCATGGAGGAGAAGGGGGGGGGAGAGGGGGGAGGGGGGGGGGGGGGGGGGGGGGGGGGGGGGGCTTTAGATTTAGGGTTCAGGGTTTGGGGCTTAGGTTGTCCCAAACCCTAAACCCTAAACCCCAATCGGGCGGATACCCCGACCTCCTCCACGGAGAATGGCTCGCACATCTTCCCGAAGCCGGGCTTGTGGTCGAAGACCTGGGCGAGAGCCCGTACATGTCCAGGGCTTGATCGGTGGGGTTTAGGGTGTAGGGCTTAAGGTTCAGGGTTCAGGGTTGAGGGAACATACTTCTAGAACCCTTAAGGATGCAATGGTTCGGTCCCTGGAAGTATGGGATCAGGGAAAGCATGAAATATCCTAAGAACCTGCCTAGTCTGCCGGCCTTAATCGTTAGAATAGGTTTTGGGGTTACCATATACGGTAAGTATATACTATATATATATATATATGTATATAGGGACCATAAGCAAATGCTATGACTCCGACCCCCTATACGAGTCTTGACCCGACTCACACTTCCAGGTCCACGGCTTTTCGCACGTGCGCAGGGGGGGAACTTTCATCGCAAGTTCCTGGAACTTTCCTGGTTAATGCTTCGCCAGTAACCTGACAAAAAATGGCCTTTGCTCTCCAATTTGACTTCCATGCGTGACAGCTAAACAATATCTGCAACACGCCTACTGCAACAGCCTGAGGCATTACCACAATGTTCAAGTCCAAGACGACATGCATATGCGCTGCCCAATATACCACTATCACTATCAGGACTGTCAGATAGGTGGAGTGGCCGATGCATCACGAATCTAAAACCTCAAAAAACAACTCTAAATCACCCCTGAACCTCCAAAACCCCCAAACCCCGAAAAAGAATTCTATGAAATTCTCGATGTACCTAAGGCTCGTGCCCAGCCACGGCCGTCGGCAAGCTCAAGGTACAGCACGCCTTGCGGGCCTGAAAAAGCGCAAGGAACAACGAAAGGATGGAACGTCGAGCTCAAGATCTGGTGTAGGTATGGGATTTAGGGTTTAGGGCTTATAGACTCACATTTCGGGTTTAGGCTTTAGGGTTTCGGTCGTCCGGGTTGTGTCTTGCTTAGAGGCTTATGACGGTTGCCTTGGCTAGTTCTCTCGATTAGGGTTTCTTTTTCAGGGTCCTTAATAGAATGCAGAGGGCATCCAGTGATCCAGTAACGAACGGGTTTGGGCTTTACCTAGGTCGCCAAATGTAGTTCCCGTTTTGGTGGCAGGGTGTCTAACTTTTCTTCGTTGGCATCATACTAACCATAAAGTACCCGGTCTCCACTATTTGCTTCAAACCAATAAAAAAAGATAGTAATCCCTATATTGCCCTTGTGAGGACGAATACCCTTCATTTTAGAGCTTTTTTTTTTGGGGGGGGGGGGGGTTCTTGTGCACATAGAAGGTTCAGGTATGGTTTCCAGTGAACGCCGTGCTTTTAAAATGGGTTGCAAGCCCCCTCTCAAAGAGGCCCAAAGAGCGCAAGCAGTGACCCCAACAAGGGTTTAGGGTTTAGGGTCTACAGGGTTTGGGGTTTGAGGTTTGGGGTTTGGGGTTTATATAGGGTTTAGGGTTTAGGGTTTGGGGAAACTGCGCCTGGCTTCTCCTGACTCACGCCTCAGCCGCACCAGGCGATGAGACGGGGTTCCCGAGGTCGGGGTTCAGGGTGTGACCCTTTTCCTGGAGGTTCCTTGGGTTTAGGGTTTAGGGTTTAGGGTTTAGGGTTTAGGGTCTAGGGTTTAGGGTTTCGGGTAAGATCTACTATATCTTGGGCAATGGGGGGGGGGGTAACCCATGTTCTAGGAAACTCCCAGCTTTCTCGAGCCTTACGATGCGTAGGGGATACAGAGTTTGTGGCACTACGAGGCATGGAGGCCGTCAATCAGCTTGGGCGGGAAAGACCCTGCAGCAAACGCCAGCCCACGACCTGGTGCCCCGAGCCCAGCTCCAAAGCAGCTCCGCCACCCCTTGCACATGATGACTCCGAAATCAGCCTTCAACTTTAACCCCAAACCCTAATTTAGGGTTTAGGGCTAGGGTTTAGGGTCTACAGCTAGGGGTAACCCTAAACCTTTTCTAGGGTTGCGGGGCCCTCCCCTTCCGCACCCCCGCCCCGAGTGCTTCTCGGGCTCGCGCAGAAGACGTCGCCCGCACCCAAGCAGTGCAGAGAGCGGCCGCCATCCACGTTCGGCTCGGATCTCGCGAGGTTCAAGGGACTCCAATACTCCCTAGTTTTAGGAAGATTCCTTAAATTATACTACCTCAACTCAACCCTCAAATCTTCCTGGAAGCTTTTCAATCCTCAGACCTTCAGCCCTGAGCCCCGAATCCCTCACAAATCCAAAGCTTTCGGAACTCAACGTAAAAAGGCACAAAACCTCAAAATCCCTGACCCCCTACGTCCCTCAGCCCATAAACCCCCAATCCACACTATAAAGCCACTATAAAGCCACCCATCCTCTCAACTGCGCTTGGAAACCCATACGAAAACACTTGTGTGGTCCCATTTTTGAAAAAGATCCCGTGGCCCACAACTACGACGTCAGAGCAGCGCTCCCTAAACCTAAAACCCTGAACCCTAAACGCTGAACCCTAAACCCCAACCCTGAACCCGAAAACCCTAACCCTGAGCCCTAGACCCTAGTGGGTAGCTCTCTTCTTTTGGGGGTTCCCCCTTAGAAAGGTTCCAAAGGGCCCCTAAAACCCGACCCGGACTTCCAAGAATGCAAAAAAAATGACCCCGAAACCCATTTTGTTAAAAAAACAGGTTTAGGGTTTAGGGTTTAGGGTTTAGGGTTTAGGGTTTAGGGTTTAGGGTGACTTTACCCTCCCCCCCCCCCCCCCCTTGGGGGGTTGAGGCAGCTCCAAGTTAAACCCTGAGCCCCAAACCCTAAACCCTAGTGGTTAGGGTCTGTCCTGATGTCCAAATGTCGACCATCCTGTGGGCAGTAGCGCCAAAGTGGGGCCTCAAATCAGCGCTTCGGTGTGGGACTTAGGCTTTAGGGTTTAGGGTTCGGGTTTAGGGTTTAGGGTGAGTTTCGGGTTTAGGGTTTAGGATTTAGGGTTCAGGGACAAGCCGAGACTCCTAAACCCCCAAAACGAGGGTTTCGAAGTTTCGGGTTGAGGGAATTTATGCTTCCGGGATTTGGGTGTCGGGTTACCTTTTAAAACCCTTTTGCTTCAAAAGCCTGATTTACTGCTTTCACGGTTTTGCAATCTAGGATTCAGGGTCTGGGGTTGATTATAGGGCCTAGGTGTTGCGAGGCATCGGCCGCGTTTCATGGCTTACAGAAGGATTTTCGGCATGCGTGCCTTCAGGCGGGGAGGCGGGGGCCCCTTTGTGGTTTTTTGCGTGGGGTGGAGTTTGCTGATCCTAGGCTCGCCCTGGCATGCGTCCTCGGATACCTCAACAAAGACCCCAAAGAGCCCAGGTTGTTCTGCTGCCCCCAAGCCCACCCGAAACTCGCAGGCTCGGCCCTGCCCTTGAAGCGCCCGAAGCCCCGCAAACCCTCCCTACATTCTGGCCTTCCTGGGTTGACCACCCCATCCAAAGCCGAACCTCAGAGGGTTTAGGGTTTTAGGGCTTTAGGGTTTGGGGGTTTAAGGTTGCCCTTAGTTAAGTTAAGGTGCTCAGGGTCGATTGCGGCATCCTCTTTTCAGGCCAGGCACCCCGATCATGGTAGCCCAGTAACCATATTATGATAAGGGCACCCTTGTTTTGGGCTAGGTTAGTTTAATAAGGGTGCCCATAACAAAAAAAGGGGTGAAGGGTGCCACTGGGCTACTGAGCGATAGAACCTCGCAACTCCTAGTAAGACGAAAGTTAGGGTTAAGGGTTTAGGGGTTTTTGGACATGCCTGAGATCAAGCAGCCTCTGGTGCACTATTAGGGTTTAGGGTTTATAGGGTTTAGGGTTTAGGGTTTAGGGTTTAGGGTTTAGGGTTTAGGGTTTAGGGTTTAGGGTTTTAGCACCATGTAGAAGCCGCTGCAAACTGCAACCGCTCACACCCAGGGGGTGGCCAAGTTTTGGGAAGCAGGGGGACTATCTTTACTTGGAGGTTCATGGGTACTTGTATGTAGGGTGAAAAGGAGGGCAACTATACCTGTGACCCTGTGTAGGGTACCTAGAACCCTATAACTTCGGGTACCTAGAACCCTATAACTTTTAACTACCCACGAAGCCCCAAGTAAGGGCTTCTCGGGCTTCAGGGCCCGGACCCCCCATCCCCCACAAAACACATGGTGATTTCCCTAAACTATGGTCCTTTTTTGGGTCCTTATTCTAAGGCGGCTCTTATTTAGGGTACCCAAAAAGGGACCCTACTTTTGAGAACTGACCACATGGCGATTCAGTAGCCGGGCCACATGCCCCAGTCCCCCTGGCCCTGGCGCACGTCGGCCGTGGTCCCTCCAGCCTCAGAAGGGAGCCCGTGAGATTCTCTTGGGCCCCTAGCAAAAATGTAGATTCTTCAGCTGTTTCTGTAGGAATTACTGTAGGGCACCCGAAGTTATATTTAGAAGATGAGTAAATAAGTACATGTTCCCAAGTATGGACTTGGGAGGGGTGGCTCTTCGGGCTTAGGGCGATTTTATGAGGTGTATCTTGGAGGTTCATGGGTACTTCTAACCACAGCCATAAGTCTACTCATAACCTACTTGGGGGACAAAGGGGGCTTATAAGTACAGTTAGAATTAGGGTTCTAAGTTACCCTGAACCTCCAAGTAGGCGTTCAATCCCTGCTGACCCTGCTGGCCATTCAAGGGCTCTCTCGTCCTCACCCGCTGGTCAAATTTCTGCTCATGGCCGGAAATGCGCCAGCAGAAAATCATGCGCCTGCTGCGGGTGCGGCCTAAACAGGCGGTGCAGGTTGAGGGTTGTTCATGGAATCTGTAAGGATTGGATGCGTTGTGGTTGAGTGTCTCCGATTGTGCCACCATGTCTGCATTCGTCTTTTTGGAAAGCGACAAGAAATTCTAAATCCTGAGCTCCTTGCCGGCAGAATGCAGGGTTTTCAGGTTTTAGAACTCCACTCTCAACCCTGACCCTAACCTCATACCTTTTCAAGCACTAGACCGTAACCCCACGCCTCAAACATTCGAAGCCCTAGACTCAAAATCCACAACTCAAACCTTCTGAGCCCTCAACCCGAAATCCAAACCTCAAACCTTCTGAGCCCTACGTAGGCCCAAGATCTCAAACCTTAGAAGTACAGAGTCTCTACTTGGAGGTTCAGGGTACTTATAACCCTAAAATATAACTGTACTTACAAGCCCCCTAAGTCCCTTAAGTAGGTTATAAGTAGACTTATAACTGTGGTTATAAGTACCCCATGAACCTCCAAGTAGGGGGTTTAGGGTTCGGGGTTAGGGTGTCCCTAAACCCTAAACCCTAAACCCTAAACCCTAAACCAAGTAGGGCACAGAGAGCCAAAGTCCCCAGCCGGACTGGGGATGAAGGTGCCGCCTCCACAATAGTTTGGGCTGCGGAGTCTCGGGCTAAGAGGAGTGCAGGGTTTGGGGTTTGGGGTTCAGGGTTTAGGGTTCGGGGTTTAGGGTTTACAGTAGGGTTTGGGGTTTAGGGTTTACAGTAGGGTTTAGGGTTTAGGGTTTAGGCGTTAGGGTTTACCTGAGTAGGGCTTGGGGACTTGTCTGTTTGACGTCTTTGCGATGATCAAGGAATGTTGGGTGGAGATTAGAGCACTTCAGGGTCAGCTTCACTAACGATGCTGGCTGCTGTGGCAGCTTCTGAGGCAGACGTTTTGTCGAGAATTCGTGAAACCGACACAGGACCCTTTTGCGCAGTGCTGATTCTCATGCCCACTGGTGTAAGTAATGCCGTAGATTACGCCAGAGACGACCTCCTAACCTATCTAGGCAGTGCAAGCCCTGATGTTGGGCACTAGCTCTCAAGGCAGGCTTCCCACCAAAGTGCACTGTGCTGAAACAGACCCTAAACCCTAAACCCTAAACCCTAAACCCTAAACCCTAAACCCTAAACCCTAAACCCTAAACCCTAAACCCTAAACCCTAAACCCTAAACCCACGCCAAGGCCCGCCTTCGTAGCCTTTGCCTTTGCCCTTGCCCATGTCACCCTTGTCCTTGCCCTTGCCGTCCTTGCCCTTTCCCTTCTCGATTGGAGGTTCTGGCAGGCGAACGGTTTAGGGTTTAGGGTTTAGGGTTTCGGGTTTAGGGTTTAGGGTTTAGGGCCTGCACGGCCATGACACTCAGTTGTGCTAGATTCTGCATCATGCTCCCTCTACTGCCCACATGGACCTAAGCAGCAGAAGATTGCTCGGGTTTATAGGATTTAGGGCTAGCCCTAACCGTTTATAGGATTTAGGGCTCGCCCCAAATCCGAAAAAAAAAAAAAAAAAAACAACAACAACAACAACAACAACAGGGTTGCAATTGGTTTTTAGGGCTTAGGGGCAGTTGGAATTTGGCGGCTTTGAACCTCAACTGCATCCAGCTTCAGGCTACCTGTTTTCGCAACCTTGGCTGCATCACTGAGCCCCGAAACCTCGAAAGCCCGAACCCTAAACACTTAAACTGAAACTGCGCCGGTGCGGTGGCTTGAATATGCATTCAGCTACGTCCCTGCCAAGCCCACGGGCATCTGTGTGACTCTCCCTCCGCATGCCCGAACAACTCCGATGCCGGTTTAGGGTTTATAGGGTTTAGGGTTGAACCCTTCCCCAACACTGCCCTAAAGCCTAACCCCACCCTGCGACCCGAAGCCAACGCCGAGTCCTTCGGTTTTGCCGCCCCACCAGTCGAACCAGCCCGTCGTGGCCTCAAGATCTTGGGAGCATGCAGCATGTGACGGCTTAGGATTTCGGGTTTCCTAAACACCCCAATTCTGCTCGATTCTTTCCGGGGTGCCAAATGTTCGAGGTGTTCTGTGCCAGCCACACAATTTGGTACTGTACTCCGAAACACGACCTGGGCCCTTTAGTGCACCCGGCCCCTAAACCCTAAACCCTACTTTAGGCCCTAAACCCTACTTGGAGGTTCATGGGGAGTCATGACCTGGCTTCATAAGAACCCCCTACATAGTGCTACAAGTTTAAGCTATCATGCTTAGAACCTTACTTGTAACTACCCATTAGAACCTCCAAGTAGACTCCTTCCCTCAGGCCCTTCCTGGACCCAAATCTTGCTGATGCGCACCAGAAAAGTAGGCAAGCACGAAGGGAAGCAGTAGCGTTACAAGTATTATAACGATACGTAGAACATTGTTGAGGGTACTTATGAACCCGACTCATAACTACCCATGAATCTAAACCCTAAACCCTGAACCCTGAACCCTAAAGCCTAAAGCCTCAAGGGCTTTCAAATCCTTTTTGGAAGCAGGTACCCGTTGAACCTCTGACTGGGGGGAGAACAATGTCTTCCCACCCACCCTTGCGGACCCCACAAGCAGGTTTTGGGGTTTAGGGTTTTAGGGTTTTAGGTTTAGGGTTCAGGGTTTAGGGTTCAGGGTTTAGGGTTCAGGGCTTAGGGTGTAGGGTTTTAGGTTTAGGGTTCAGGGTTGAGGGTTGAAAATTGAGGGGGCTTACATGGGTAACTAGAAGAGGGGTTGTGAGAGGGATACTTGTGTTTACAACCTTAATGGGGGGGGGGGGGGGTACCTGTAACTCTGGTTTCGACTGTCCACGGGCCTCCAGGTAGTTTAGAAGCAGAGGGGGTTCAGAAAACCGGTTTTGAGCCGGTAGGATGATAATCATCAATATGTATATATATATATATGTATATGTATGTATATGTATAGGTATAAATACATACATTAACAAAGGGGGGGTGACTTTAAATGGTGAGCTCTCTTGGTACACTGAAGTAAGCTTTGGATCTTAGATCTTCATCACCATGCAGCCATCATGAACTCCTTCTTAGCTTCTCGAGGCCGAAGCTTTAAACCCTAAACCCTAAACCCTAAACCCCTAAACCCTAAACCCCTAAACCCTAAACCCTAAACCCTAAACCCTAAACCCATTTTTCAGGCCCGGAAATCCTGCAAACAAGCCGCCCCTGCAGCGCCACCGCGGGCTCTGTGCTTTGCAGAGGGCTGCAGTCCTGATTTCAACACGAAACACTAATTCAGGGTTTGGGGTGCAGGGCCCCTAAACCCTAAACCCTAAACCCTGAACCCCAAAGGGTGAAGGCGTTCGGCCTTTTAGGGTGTTTGGTGGTTTTTAGCCACACCAGCTGCAGGAGCAGGGACCTTGAAGTGCCTAGCTAATTGGTCGCAGATGCTTCTGTTGCCAGGGTTTAGGGTTTGGCGTTTAGGGTCTAGGGTTTAGGGTTTAGGGCCCGAATCTAAAGCTGAGCCCAGGCCCAGCTCGCGTGGCCTCTCATGACAGAAGGTTCAGGAGGTCAGAATGACCAGGAGAAGGTGATTTAGGGCAAACTTTGCATTAGAACCTTTAACAACATACATTAACAACAAAAAGCAATAAAGGACTCTAATGCAGAGAACGACCCAAATGGAAGATCCCAGATGGGCTATCAGATGACAAACCCTAAACCCTAAACCCGAAACCCTAAACCCTAACCCTAAGCCCTAAGCCCTAAAATCTGTGATCCTCTTTGGCACCTTTGCTAGCGCACTCGGGGTGAAGCTTAGGTCCAAATGGAGGCAAGCTCTGGTACCTACCGCCCTACAGACCCTGGAGGAGGGCTTGGGGTTTAGGGTTTAGGGTTTAGGGTTTAGGGTTTAGGGTTTAGGGTTTAGGGTTTAGGGTTTAGGGTTTAGGGTTTAGGGTTTAGGGTTTAGGGCTTGGGGAGAGAGGCGCCCTTTGCACAGTTAAGGAGTTAAGGACTCATGGCCTAAGTTGCAACACGCACGAGCCCAATTTTGTCTAGGGGCCCTCATGACTCTACATGTCACTAGCTAAATCCTCAGCCCGAGATCTTCTTGTTACTACTTGGAGGCTCATGGGACTCACTAACCACTTATAACTGGGCTTATAACCCTACTTATAATAACCCCTACAAGGCCCTTTAGGGGTATTATAAGGAGGGTTATAAGTACGGTTATAATTGGTTAGTAAGTACCATGAACCTCCAAGTAGCTACATAAATCCCCAAGCCGTGTGGTGGACGGAACAAGTGGGAGCGACAAATGGCCAAATCACACAGCTTCGAGAGTTGCGTCATGGAGGGCCTGAGAGAGAGTGTAGGGTTTAGGGTTTAGGGTTTAGGGTTTAGGGTTTAGGGACTGACTCACAAGCGGATCGCAGCGCTGGACTGCGCGCCCAACCATCCTAGAAGATTCTACGCTCTGAACCCAAATCGCTGAAGCCCACACCCTAAGCCACTGAGCCCTCTCAATCACCCTAAACCCTAAACCCTATCTCCTCCGGTAGCATCAGGAGGTGGTCGGATCTTGGTGACGGGCACCTGGCTGAGTGTCGGAGCTTCCCAAGGCTTGTTTAGGATTGGGATCTCCACATGGTGCGTTCTCTGAAATATGGTCCTTTTGGGGGGGTCCTTCTTGTAAGGCGGCCCTGAATACTTCGGGTGCCCATAAGAGGTCCATAATTTTGAGAGCTGACCACATGTACCTCCAGAGAGCCCAATTATTTGAGGCATGTACCTTTCAGCAAAGAGGGACCTTTATTCTGATTTAAGGCGTTTTAGGGTTGTACTTCTTTTCTGGGGCCTCCTGTATGAAGAAGGATTTTAGTACTTAGAGGCTCTATCTTCGGAGCTGCTCATCTTCCTTAATTATGGAGTGAACCCACTAAGCCCAATGGTTGCAGAAGCCTTTTTTGGTAGGGTCTCTGGGTGCCTCATTCCATAATTCATGGGTTTCCCTACAACGGCCCCCCCCTGGGTTTCCCCCTTAAATAATCATAACTAGGCTTAATTATCCCTAAACAGCCTGAATTATGAGTGGGGTGGGCCGGTGGGTTGGGGGGGGGGGGGGGGGGGGTAGGATAGAGGGGGCAGTAAAGAGGGGGCTAGTAGGGGAACCCATGTCTTCTGGGTACCTCATTCCATAATGGCACTACTATAGTGCACCCTGTGGCATACGCAGTTGAGGCTAGGTTGCCCAGTAACCTAGGATTGAAAAGGGGTGCCCTGTTTTGCTTGAAGGGGTGTATAAGGGAACCTAAAGCCCCCCCCCGACGAAAAAAAGAGGGCACTACGGGGCTTTCTAGTCCCTAAACCCTAAACCGTATACCGTAAATCCTAAATCCCCGAGAGGGGATTCACTTGGGGGGGGTTGAGGATGTAAGGGCCTTGAGAGGCCAATGCGACGACTAGCACCTCCTGTGCTAGAACGAGTTGTGCAACAAGTCCAAGAGCCCCTTACGGAAGATGCCTTGAATGGAATATGTTGGGATGTTCCCCCTTATACTAACAGTCCTTGATCAGGTTTATATTAGGGGGCACTAGAACCCCTAGTATATATAAGGCCTGTTAGTATAAGGGGGAACATCCCAAAGAATATGCACCATTCCTGCACTAAGCTGTATTTGTAGCATTTCGTTCAGGCCTTCGTTTGATGACTGTCCGCTGCGTGCCGCGAGTGTGTCATGGGGAAAGCTCCATAGACCTGCAACCCTCAGATCTAGACACCCCCAACCCCTGCACCCTACACCACCCTCAGCCCCAAACTCGCAAAAAAAAACCCTTACTAAACCCTAAACCCTAAACCCTAAACCATCTGCCCCTAAACCCCAAACCCTATATAACCCAAACCCAACCCAACAAAAAATGCCTCTGAGCCCCGCGCTGCCATCTTGCAGTCCAGATCGAACGTTCCAGGCTCCGAGGCCCTCTGCAGAAGCCTGGGGCGTGGGATCTTCGGCTTTGAGAGGGTTTAGGGTTTTTGGGTTTAGGGTTTAGGGTTTAGGGTTTGGGGTTTAGGGTTTAGGGTTGGTAGGGTTTAGGAGTAGGGTT
Organism: Symbiodinium natans; assembly: GCA_905221605.1. Lineage (NCBI taxonomy): Eukaryota > Dinophyceae > Suessiales > Symbiodiniaceae > Symbiodinium > Symbiodinium natans. The sequence goes on along the minus strand of CAJNDS010002142.1, from coordinate 224,586 downwards.
TAGGGGGGGTTTAGGGTTTCGGGTTTGGGGTTAACTTTCCTACACCCACCCCACTAAGGCGCACCTACCGTTTGAAAGAGGGTCTGAATCGGGGCAAGAATAGTTAAGTGGAGGGATAATTCCATGGGCTAAAACGGCCCCGAGATGAAGCTGAAGCCGACAAACCTAAACCCTAAACCCTAAACCCTAAACCCTAAACCCTAAACCCTAAACCCTAAACCCTAAACCCTAAACCCTAAACCCTAAACCCTAAACCCTAAACCCTAAACCCTAAACCCTAAACCCTAAACCCTAAACCTAACAGAACCGAACAATGTCCGAGTCCCCGCGCTTGGCGGCAATCCAGCTGTTGGATGTTGCGCTGTGGTACTCCACCTTCGTTTAGGGTTTAGGGTTTAGGGTTCCAAGATATTCGAAGCTCTTGGCTGGGTTTTGTGCCTGGAGGGTTTGCAGGCTGTGCTAGGCCCCGGCAAACCCTGCAAGGTCTAAGCCCCTGCCATAAAAAAAACAAAAAAAAAACACAATTTGGGATCTGTAAGAAGCTAGCTTCCTCATTGGCGCTGAAGAGATTAGTGGGAAGATTTGAGTTCGCAAACTCCAGGACACCAGGAGACACGAGATGAACAGAGTTGATGTGCTGGGGTGGGGGGGGGGGGGGGGGGGGGGCAAAACAATGCAACAAAGCTTCTATTTGCTGAAGAACCAATAAAAACTTAAGATAAGAATCCCTGAGTTACCCTTGTAACTGTAAGGAAGATGTTCTGTTGATTGCTTGGGGCTGTTCTTAAGCAAATAGCAGAAGCCTGGATTTGCACAACGTGCTTAACACCCTGGCGTGCTCACCACAGCGGCACCTCAGTGCCATCCAGCAGGCGGAACACGTTGTCCACCTGGAATGGACTTCCCGAAAGTGTAGGGTTTAGGGTCTAGGGTCTAGGGTCTAGGATTTAGGGTTTAGGGTTTCAGGCTGCTACGGGAGTTGTGGGCTTTAGTTTATAGCTTGAGGCTAGGGTCTGAGGATTAGGATGCATATATTAAGCCCGAAACTCGGCTAGCTTGTATATGGTCAGTTCTCTAACATCTCGTTGCTGTGTTGGGCAAGTAGTTGAGGTGTAGGGTTTAGGGTTCAGGAGCAGACCAGCCTTAAACCTCTAAGCACCCTAAACCCTGAACCCTAAACTCTAAACCCTAAACCGGGTTTAGGAGCAGACCAGCCTTAAACCACTAAGCCCTCTACATCCTGAGCCCTGAAGCCCTACCTCGACTTCATCTGCTAAAGCGAGCTGTAAGATGCCTCCCTAAGGTTTAGGGTTTAGGGTTTGGGTTAGCGCTTGGGGTTTAGCGCCTCCTAGACCATGAGACGCCCAAAGCGCATGCGGTTTTGGGTGCATAGGGCATCAGGTAGCCGTTATCATAAGGATCCTTTGTCTCTGCTCGTTCGGTTTATGAGGGAATCCAATTCAAAACTTAAAGCTCAAAACCAAAAGAGAGAGAGAGAGAGAGAAAGAGAAGTTCCACAAGGCTTTCTGGGAATTCTGGAAACCATGAGTTTCACGGCACCGCAGGTCGGGGGGCCCTCAATCCCAAAACCCTCAAGAAGGCAAAACCCTAAACCCCAAGCCCAAAACCCTAACCCCAAAAAGCCAAACCCCGAAAACCGAAAAGTCAAAACCCTAAACCCAAAGACATAAACCCAAGAATCGAAAACCCTGAACCCCCAAACCCTAACACCAAAAAGCCAAAAACACCCAACCCTAAAACCTTAAACCCAAAAGTCAAAACCGCAACACCCTAAACATCTAAACCCCAAAACTCCTGACCCGTTAAACCCAAAACCACAAAACCCCTACACCTCGAAACCCCCTAAACCCCAACCCCAAACCCTCAAACCCTCAAACTCCCAAACCCCCCAAACCCCCAAAACCCCAAAACCCCTAAACCCATAAACCCGATAAAAGCTAAAACCCCTAAACCCCTAGACCCACAAACCCCTAAAACCCTGAACCCCTAAACCCCTGAAACTCTAAACCCCTATAAACCTCGAAACCCCAAAGTTCGGGCCCTTAGTATGGTCCCTTACCCTTGCTTATAGGGATCTTGGCCCTTACTATATAGTGTACTCGAGGGTTATATACCAAGGGACCCAAATTAAGGGCCCATACTTGGAAAATCCCCTAAACCTTGAACCCAAAACCTAAACCTCTAAACCCCCAAACCCCTCAACCCCTAAAACCCAAAAATTGAGCTTGGAACCTTAACAAACCCCTGCAGCCCCAACACCCCAAAACCTCTGAAAGCCCTAGACCCTAGCCCTATAAACCTGGAAACTTGGGATGTTCCCCCCTCTGATAGAACAGTGCTCAATAGGTATTATAATAGGGGATACTGATATCCCTATTAAGAACTGTTAGCATGAGCCCAAAAAATCGCTAAAGTCCCTAACCCTCGAAACCCTAAACCCAGAGGTCCGCACGTTGGCGCCAGGCTTCACGTCCAGCTCGCAGGTCGAGTCGCCAGTGCGGTAGCTTTGCACCTGCAGGGGTTTAGGGTTTAGGGTTTAGGGTTTAGGGTTTAGGGTTTAGGCTTAAGGGCTTTGGGGCTCTTGGGGGTTTTGGGTTTAGGGTTTTGGGGGGTTAGGGTCTGCAGCTTAAGGGGTTTGGGATTTAGGGTTTAGGGGTGTTTGAGGTTTTCGGGTTAAGAGTTTGTGGTTTTAGGGTTTGTTTTACCGCATCACGTGCCGTTTTGCGCGCATTGGCGCCCTGCTCCATAAACCCTATGTGGGACTCCCATGAGAGCCCTGCGCGCTTAACACCTGCACCTGCAAGGCATATTCCAAAATTCCTTGGTTGCCTCCCCAATGAATTAGCTCCCTTAATACGAAATAAAGGAGCCCCAAAACTTATAAAGTGACAAAGTTGCAGTAAAGTTAAACCCTAAACCCTAAACCCTAAAACCCTAAAACCCTAAACCCCAAACCCTAAACCCCAAACCCTAAACCCTAAATCCTAAACCCTACCTTATAATTCAAGGAGGCTGCGGCTGCGGGGCGCCTTTGCAGGGATCCACCCATGGGCCGAGCTCTTGTAGAAGCAGATCTCGCCCGCCTGGTGGTTGGTAGGGTGGGTAGGGTTGGTAGGGTTGGTAGGGTTGGTAGGGTTTGTAGGGTTGGTAGGGTTGGTAGGGCTTAGGGCTACCCCCCAACGGAGGGTTCAGGGCTTGGCTGGTCCTCCCGCTGGTTCTCTCTCGACGTATTCCTTGCATGGAGGCTGAGACTGCCCTCCCTTCTTTGGGCATTTCGGGGACTTGACTGAGTCCTTGAACTGCTAGACTTCAGGACGTACATGCAAACCTCTGCGCCCCGCCCACCGAACCCAATATCGCCTTGCTCCTCAAGGCAGACCACGGTTTCACAGAAAGCTTACGGTAAACGACTCCTTACTTAAGGAGTCTTGGGGCTCTCCGGGCAAGTCGGTCTGTCATGCGCCTGTAGCGGGAAGGTGGTCATCGGAGGCCCCGGTGCCATACCTGCACAAGGTCCCCAGGTTCTTCGTAGGGAAGGAGGGACTTAACTATACCCTTTTAAGGGATTATACAAGGAATGTGGTCTGTGGCCTAGCTTTCCAAAGCCCCGTCTCACCAGTTAAGGAACATACCCCTAAACTCTGAAACCCTAAACACTTAAACCCTAAAGACCCTCAACCCTAAAGACCTTAAACCCTATACAAACGAAAATGCCTTGCTCGTAAAAGAAGAACCTAAGATGCGCTACAGTACTTCATTCGGGGGTTATGGGCCATAGGGGGCAAGAACCACTCGTGTGCAGGCAGTACTAGCTTCATATTGCAGGGGCAAGCGCGATCGCCGTTCCCTAAACCCTAAACCCTAAACCCTAAACCTTACATGTAACATACCTTATGAACTTCCAGCGCCTTTTCCAGCATCCTTGCCGCCGCCTTTGCCTCGAAGGCCACGGCTCAAGAGGTGTGTACTGCGAATTGAGTGCGTGAACATGAAAGGGGGGGCTCTCTCCATGTTGCAGGAAGCTGCCAATGCCCAGAGACTCCCTGAAATTATAGTACAAGCCCGAAGTATGATTTGAGGTATATTCCTGAATTCAGGGGTTTTGGAGTCTCTGGGTGTTTGCAGGCAAAGGACCCCCATGCGGTGGCGGCAGGCGTATCTTGTTGATCTCCACTCCATCTTTGCAGTCCTTGGCTGCAAGGTGCCGCCATTGGAGGTTCGTTTGAGTAGTTATAAGTAGGGCTATAAGTGCCCTAAATCTTGCTAGAAGTATAGTTACTATACGTATCTACTTATAGCTAGAAACCTCCACTCTTTTCTTCTGGGTTCCACTCGACTACCCTTTTGAAGAATCTGGAACCGTTTAACAGGCCAAAAAGCGCGCTCAGCCAAATCCATATGGGCATTTCACAAGATAGGGGTACCCTGCTGTACCTCAAAAATACTATACTCCCTAACCCTAAACCCTAAACCCTAAACCCTAGACCCTGAACCCCTGTTATAGCTCCTCAGTGCTGATTTCGGTCACGACTCGTTCAGCAGCTTCACAGCGGTGAGTTCCGGACTTCAAAACCGTAACCCACTCTGCACACCAGGCCCTAGATCCTAAATCCTTATCCTAGCAACGTTCTTAGAGTTTAGGGTTTAGGGTTTAGGGTTAGTCTTCAAGTCATAATACGGATCCCCATAAGGCTTAATCTACTAGGGCAAGAGATTCCTTGCTGAAGGGGCATTACCCACGCCCTGCGGCTTCCCAACTTCCAAACCCTCGAAAAATCCTGGAGCCTAAACCCACAATCCGCCAGTTCAAACACCCTATAGTATGTCTGAGTCTTTACGTTCGGCTTAGGGTTTAGGGTTTAGGGTTTAGGGTTTAGGGTTTGGGGTTTAGGGTTTAGGGATTTGTCCGTATTTCCCAGTCTAGCCCGATCTGCGGAATGCAGTTCATTCATTGTACTTCTCATTGTCAGAGCCCCTTGCTCTGGAGACTGGAACTTAATGGTAGTTTCTCTTAGGAACTTCCGAAATCCCAAGTTCTGAAAAACCACGAACCCTGGGCCCCGAACCCAGAATACCCTAAACCCTAAACCCTAAACCCTAAACCCTGAACCCTAAAGCAATAGCCGAGCCAAGGACGAGGTCGAACGTGGCCATCCGCTGACCTGGCGGCTTTCCTCTAAGCCGGGGCCTTGGACCCAAGGGTCCCAATGAAGGTTTAGGATTTATAGGGTTATAGGGTTATAGGGTTTAGGGTTTAGGGTTTAGGGTTTGGGGTTTGGGGTTTAGGGTTTAGGGTTTAGGGTTTAGGGTTTAGGGATAGGGAAGTTCGTGAGGCATGCACCTTACATGAGCTATCTACGTATGTGCAGATACATATACACACACACACACACATCGAGAGAAAGAGAGAGAGAGAGAGAGCAAACACAAAAAAAGACCGAGAGTGAGCGAAATCCGGCATGAACGAACACTCCCCAGTCCCTACTATACGGGTCGGAAGAATTGCGAATAACATGCCCTTATGGTCCGTTTGTAACTATACCATAAGAACCCCCCCGAAACCCAATTCTAATTCTTCAGGCCCCTAAACCCTAAACCCTAAACCTAAACCCTAATTCAACCCTAAACCCTAAACCCTAAACCGTAAACCCTAAACCCTATTCTAGTTATTCAGGCCCCTGTATGTCATGTTGCCCCCCCGGGCCTTGTTTCAGGAGCCGCGCAGGTATCCACGACTGCAGGGCGCGAGGCACGAAGTTAATTTGGGTCAGGGTTTAGGGTTTAGGGTTCAGGGATTGGGGTCTTGGGTTCAGGGTTCATAGGGTATTCAGGGCTTAGGTTGTAGAGGATTTGAGGTTGCTGTAGGCTTGCGGCAGACACAACGAAGCCATCCTACATTGAGTAAGGCCGAGAGGCCTTAGACTCCAAACGTTGTAACCCCCTATAACCCATGCAAGCCGCAGTTTGCAACCGACTGCATGGCCACTGCATTCGTTCATTTCAAACAGCCCATAACTGAAACAAATGCAAATTACACACATAAAAAATCGTCACGAATCGGCAGACACAGGCGTACGACAAACAAATAAATAAATAAGCAAGTACATATGAATAAACAAATAAATATACCTATACAGAATACATATATATATATATACGTATATACCAAACAAGAGACAATGTGAAATGAGAAAGTCCGGCCCGAAGTCAAGACCAGCCCCGCCACTCCCGTCTCCAGCGAAGAGAACCCCCGTCCCATCACGCGTCGATAAAACCCTAAACCCTAAACCCTAAACCCTAAACCCCAAACCCTAAACCCTAAACCCTAAACATGCCTCGAATTTGCGTGGTACCTTCTGTAGCCGTAGTATAATAAGGGACCCCGGTAACCCAGATCATAATAGATAGGGCACCCTACTTTTGGCTTGTAAGGGAACCCTGAACCACAGAAAGTGAGAGGGCACCACGGGGCTACAAAGTTTCAGTGCAAGGTGAGCAAAAAGCCTACATAGACCCCAATTGTGCGATTGTTGTAGTCCCTACTTTGCAGTACCTGCTCACTTTATAGATACAAATAAGGCGAGAACACTGCCTAGCCCCCCCCCCCCCCCCCCCCCCCCCCTCCCCCCCCTCCCGCCCCTCCCCTCCCCCAGCCCGCCCCCTCACAAAGGAACTCTAGAAACCGCAGTAACCCTAAACCCTAAACCCTAAACCCTAAACCCTAAAAACCACCAACCCTAAACGCCAAACCGGAGGTTCACTGGGCCATCCCACATTCATGGATGTGCTGTGGTACTCCACCAACTCGCCATCCTAAGGTGGATGTGGGTGTCCCATGAAAACACCATTTCCGTGGGCTTAGGGATTAGGGTATAGGGTTCAGGTTTAGGGTATAGGGTTTAGGGTTTAGGGTTTAAGCCCAAAAAACTTTAGGATCTTCTTCCAAGTCAACCCCAGCGTCCGGGAATGGCATGATCGCATCTGCTCGGACGCGCTGCTGGCCTTGGCAACCCAAAGTTTCCATCTGTGGTACTACTATGGAATTAGGGTTTAGGGTTTAGGGTTAGGGTTTCGGGTTTAAGGTTTACGGTTTAGGGTTTAGTACCCCAACACCATACTCAATCAGGTTTTGAGGCTGTGGGGACCCTCTGGGCAATGGGATCCAGGATGCAAGCCAACAGTTTATCGGGCTTAGGGGACGAGTAAGATGATTCAGACATTCCGTTCAAGAAGACCGGACTACTATTCAAAAGCCAGATACCAGTCTAACATAGGAATACACAGAGGACCAGTCTTAGTTTGAATGATATTTAGTATTTAGGGGAACCTGACCTTGAACAACCGCATATACGGACCCGCCCGGGGACCTTTGGCCGGCGGCAAATAGACACGCAAAGGCGCTTAGTATTTGCGGTTTAGGGTTTAGGGTTTAGGCTTTCGGGCTTGAGGGTTCAGGTTCTGGGCCTCTGCTTGGAAGCTCATGGGTAGCTACAAGGAGGATATAATCAGAACCCGACATGGGGTTATAGTCACAAGACTTGTAACCCTGCTTATAACTACCCATGAACCTCCAAGTAGGCCCTGAACCCTAAACCCTAACCCCGAACAGTTTTGGGTTGAGGATTCAAGGCAAGATCGGCTATGGTCTTCTTCTGGCCACTTAAATACTAAGCCCTAAAAACCCAAACCCCAAACCCCAAACCCCAAACCACCCTAAACCCCAAACCCTAAACCCTAAACCCTAACAGTACTCCCGAGCCCAGGACCCCACCTCCCCTGACCTGGTTGGGATTTTCCGGAAGCTGGTTTAGGGGCTAGGGTTTAGGGTTTAGGGTTTAGGGTTTAGGGCTAGGGTTTAGGGTTTAGGGTCTGAGGGTTTAAGGATTTAGTGATTTGAGGGGTGTATGGGTTTAGGGTCTTAAGGTTCGGGTTTTCGGGGTTGGGGGTTTAGGTGATTTTAAGGGGTGCAGGGGTTCAGGGGCCCGGGGGTTCAGTGGCTAAGGGTTTTAGGGGTTTTAGGGGTTTAGGGGTTTAGGGGTTTAGGGGTTTAGGGTTTAGGGTTTTAGGGGTTTTAGGGGTTTTGGGGGTTGAGGGTCTAAAGGGGTTTAGGGTTTATCGGGGTTGAGGGTTTAAGCTTCAAGGGTTGGGATTGTAGGGTTTAAGGCGTAAGGGCTGTACAAGGGTTTTGGGTTTAAGCTCGGGTTTCGGTTTTGAGAAACTACGAGTCTAGGGTTGAGGTCTGCGGTCGACCTCAGAAGACTACATGGGACTATTTGACTAGAATGGGAAATTATGGGTCGTTTATACGGGTTAAGGAAGCAAAATATTGGGAATTCTAGTAAACACTCTGAACCCTAAACCCTAAACGCTTCAGCAGCAAGGAAGGTTCCATGGCTGACAATGGCTCGGGGCTGGGCAGTCCAGATCATAGCTGCCATCCTGCGACTTGTTGCTAGGGTTTAGGGTTTAGGGTTTGGGTTTAGGGTTTAGGGTTTAGGGTTTGGGTTTAGGGTTTAGGGTTTAGGGTTTAGGGTTTAGGGTTTAGGGTTTAGGGTTTAGGGTTTAGGGTTTAGGGTTTAGGGTTTAGGGTTTAGGGTTTAGGTGTTAGGGTTTAGGGTTTAGGGTTTAGGGTTTAGGGTTTAGGGTTTAGGGTTTAGGGTTTAGGGTTTAGGGTTTAGGGTTTAGGGTTTAGGGTTTAGGGATAGGGGTTAGGGTTTTAAGGGTCTAGGGTTCTAGGGTTTAGAGCTTTTGAGGTTGAGGGTTCTAGGGGTTTAGGGTTTTAGGTGTTTAAGGTTAAGGGGTTTGGGGGTTTTGGGGTTCAAGGTCAGTTTGGGGTTCAGGGTTTTAGGGGTTTCGGGTTCCAGGGTTTGGAGCTTTTAGGGTTTAGGGTTCTAGGGTTTAGGGGTTTCGGGTTAAGGGGTGTATGGTTTTAGGGGTTCAAGGTCGGTTTGGGGTTGCGGGTTTCAGGTGTGTAGGGTTGAGGGTTTCAGGGGTTTAGGGTTCTATGTTTCCTGATTTCAGGGGTTTAGGGTTTAGGATTTTGGGGGTCTTAGGGTTCTAGGGTTCTCGGGGATTAAGCTTCCAGGGTTTTAGCGTTGTAGGGCTTCAGGGCCTGCGACTGCTCTCAGGCTTGTCCGCCGACCCTGGCGGCGTGTTGGATGGGAAAAGGAGGTGAAAACCTCCCTCTTTCCCTCCTTACCCCCCCAAAACGCGGGGGGGGGGGGGGGTAGGGGGGGGTACCCCGAGGGACGCTGTGGACGCCAGGACGTTTCATGAGATCCCAACGTCTCAGCGTCCCAAAAAAAATAAAAGGCCCAAAATACGAACATAGCCCTAAACCCTAAACCCTAAGCCCTAAGCCCTAAACCCAAAAAAAAAACCTGAACCCCCACTCCGACATGCTGCTCTCGCCTCCCACGGACCTGCCACTACAGCAGCCAGCCGTGGACCGCTCGGCCCCTTTGACAGCTTGGGGTTTAGGGTTTAGGGTTTAGGTCTTGGACACCCTTTTGGCTTGGTAAGTTGGGTTGTGGGGACTATTGGGTTTCTAGGGATACTGAGTAGACTTACAAAGTCAGAAGGGCTTCCAAGCCAAAGCTTAGGGCATTGGGGGTTTGGGGCTTACAGGGTTTAGGCCTCATGGGGCTAGGGCCTTACAGGTTTGCGGGCTTAGGGTTCTGGAGTCCGGTAGACAAAAGGGAAGATCTTTGAAGGCAAGGCTGGAGAGGGCAGGGGGAACCGATTCTAAGGAGGTGCACTTGGGACATATTGGGATATCTGGGTTGTCGGCGGGGCGTTGAAGGCTTAGGGGTTTTAGTTGAAGTGGTTCAAACATGCCCCGCCAGCCTATCGCAAACACCCGTGTCGAATCGGATTGATGAGATCGATCCACCTACCTCCCACCTCCACCTCCCACCCACCTCCCACCCCGCCCGCCCCCACCTCTCCGTAGAGGTGAGGTGGGAGAAGGTGGGAAGTGGGGAACCGGGAAATCGCAGCGAATCGCGGCAATCCACATATCGGCGTCGATCGGGGCTGGGCAGGTTCAAAGCTTCAGAAACCCTAAGCCCTAACCCTGAACACATCTCTAAGCCCTCAATCCGGAACCCTAAACCCAGGGATATCAGGATTAGCTTAAGGCTTAGGCTTCTGCGTCGCCGACCAGGATTTAGGGATTTCGGGTTGCAGGGTTGCAGGTTGAGGGTTTAGGGTTCAGGGCCACAGAAAGTTTGAAAACCTTAAGCCCTCAACCCTAAACCCTTTGGTGTTGCCGGGTACTTCAACGGCTTAGCAGCCTTGAACACCACGGCAGCCCCGTGGTAGTACCGAGGCATGGCGCTCCCAGGAAGAAGGCCGGCCAAATGTGGAGTCCGGGCTCTAAGGCTTTCGGGCCGGCGGGAGTTCAGAGGGGGTTGGGGCTGGAGGGTTCATCAACTTTAAACCCTAAACCCTAAGCCCTAAACCCTAAACCCTAAACCCTAAACCCTACAGGGTTCAGGCCAAAACTAGGATCTTCGGGTTCGGATTCTGTGGGATGGGGGGGGGGGGGGGGGACGTTCAGATACCGGGCTCAGGGATGGTAGGGTTCAGGGTTTTAGGGTTTAAGGGTTTGGGTTTTAGGGTTTTGGGTTTTTGGGGTTTTAGGGTTTTAGGGTTTGAGGGTTTTAGGGTTTTAGGTTCTCCAGGGTTGAAGACGTGTTTGGAGGGTGTAGGGCATGCTGCTGATAGAGCCTCATGCTTGGCAAGTCTAGCAAACAGCTGCGTCGCAGAGCTCCAGATTGCACCCCACCCAAGGGTTTAGGGTTTAGGGTTTGGGGTTGGGGTTTAGGTTTTTGGGTTAGGATCTAGGGTTTAGGGTTTAGAGGAAGCCCCAAAGCCCCAAGCCCCAAGCCCCAAGCTCCATGCCCCAAACCCGTGCTAAAACCCCCCCCCCCCCCCCTCCCCCCACGGGGGTTTCTGTTCGGATGGGGGTAGAGGACAGACGCACTTAACCCACCATACACACCTTCAAGGCCACACTTTGCACCTGCAAGCCCCCGCGAATCTAGGAAGTTTGAGGGGTTTAGGGTTTAGGGTTTAGGGTTTAGGGTTTAGGGTTTAGGGTTTAGGGTTTAGGGTTTAGGGCTACCAACTCCACACAAAGCAGCTGTGGCCCGGCAAGTTGAGGCTCCTCAGAGTAGCGGTGGCCGAAGTTCCTGTGCCAAGGAGGTTAGGGCTTACTGGGTTTAGCGGGTTTAGCGGGCTTAGTGGGTTTAGCGCATTTAGGGTTTAGGGTTTAGGGTTTAGGGTTTTGAGTTTAGGGTTTTGGGTTTAGGGTTTTGTTTGGGGTTAGTTTAGTGGGTTTGCAGGGTTTACTGGGCTTCGTGGGCTTAGGGCTTAGTGGGTTTAATAGAATAGACATCCCCTTAGAGGGACCACCCCCCCCCCCCCAGAAAGGGCTCCCCAATTTTCGGAAATCAAAAAGAAAGGGCCCTGTGTCTCGAATACCCCCAAATAGAGTAGAAAACCCTTAGAGGGACGAGGGGAGGGCCCTGTGTCTCCAACCTGAAGCAGTGTTGGACTCCTTGCCTGCCGATGACTCTTGAGAGCGCCAACTACTACTATTTGCTTAAGCCCGCCCCCCCCCCAAAAAAAAACAGTATATATACATATATAGATATATATGAGGATATATATATATATATATACATACATACATACAATATACAATATACCATATACAATATACAATATACAATATACAATATACAATATACAATATACAATATACAATATACAATATACATATGTATGCCTTAAATATAATTATAATTATAAATATATAAATATATAGATACATACATACATACATACATACATACATACATACATACATACATACATACATACATACATACATACATACACATATTACCACGAACCCACTGGCACAACCCTGAACCCTGAACCCTGAACCCTGAACCAACAAAAACAAAAAGCCAAACACTCCAAGACAGCTGGGCTCCCCACGGTCCCAGCACTTGCTGCGGCGCCTAAAGCTTACTTGCAGGTGCATGTGTTTAGGGTTTAGGGTTTAGGGTTTAGGGTTTAAATTAGGGTTTAGGGTTTAGGGTTTAGGGTTTGGGGTTTGGGGTTTAGCGTTAACTCTACTTATAACCTCATATTGGGCACTTAAAGGCCTACTTAAACTACCCATGAACCTCCAAGTAAGGTTTTGTACGGTTTGTTCCGACGTCTCTTCCATTAATGCTAAGCACCCGTGTTGCCCTGACGTCAACATTGATTACCCTGAAACGTTCTTCCCCACCGTTTACATGCAGCTTTCCTGCTGGTTAGGACGTGATTGTTGCTAGATTCATTCTATGCAAGCAGAACTAAGTACAGGCAACGAACAACACCAAACCCTCTACTCTAAACCCTATAGACCCTAGATTCCGAACCCTAAAGCGGGTACTTTGTAGCAACCTGACGAACCCCCTTTGAACCGCCCCTGCCACTTCAACAGTTCTGAGATCTCAAGGCACGCCCTGCACAGCTAACTCGTGTGCTAAAAAGTCTGCCTACCTATGGGTTTAGGGTTTAGGGTTTAAGGTTCCCCCCAAAAAGATCAGAGTATGTTGGGGCAAAGAGGGACACCCCGAATTGGGGGAAATGCCTGCGTTCAAGAACCGCCCAAATCCTATGAGGCATCTGTATTCATGACAATGACGAACCTAAGTCAGCAGCTGACGTTAAACCCTAAACCCCAAACCCTAATTCCGCAGCCTCGGGGGGAGGTGGTGGGCGAAAACCGCAGGGCGCCGGAGGCGGCGGGGCCGCCGCCAGCGCCTGTCCCCAAGCTCAGGGTGAAGAGTAGGATTAGGATAAGCGTAGGCACAAGGTTTTGGGTTTTCTGTTTGGGGCCCCCTTGACTAAGCAATATTCCTTAACAGGTTGCAGGAATATTCTTCAATCGAGGAGTATGGGAGTCTCTGGGTTTAGGGTTCCGGCTGCGTCTGCTGCTGCTGCTGCTGCTGCTGCTGCTGCTGCTGCTGCTGCTGCTGCTGCTGCTGCTGCTGTTGCAGGTGGTGAGGGTTGCTGATGTACTGTCTGAGGTAAGCCTTCAGGGCCAGAAGGCCGGCCTATGGGGCCCTCAAGGCTCACATTCCAGGACAAGGATCAAAGCTTAGTGCCGCTGTGTCCTCTTGTTGTCCTAGTCCAAACCATTTCAAGCCCTAAACCCTAAACCCTAAGCCCTAAACCCTAAACCCCAAACCCTAAACCATCCCAATCCCTAAAACAACCTGCTGGTATGTTGCTGTTCGCTCATGACAGGGCGTGCCCTTCCAAGATCACTCCCATGAGGGCTAGAAGGCCGTCCCACCGGTGCTCTTCCTTCTCACCCGACCCAAGAGTAACCTAGGAGTCAAAGGGCGCCCTTCTTAAAACACCCCAAACCCTCAAGTCTTCACCCCACCTTAACCCCCCCCCAAAAAAAAACAAAACTCTAAAAAACTCTAAACCCCACCCAACAAAAACCCCCCCCCCCCCCCCCCCCCAAAAAAAAAAAGACAAGAAAGAAAGAAAGAACCCTAACAAACCCTAAGCCCCGAAGTTCACGCCGCAACCCCTCAAGCAGCCAAAGCCCCCAAAGCCCCCAAACTAAGCCTCAAACCCTAAACTCTGACCACCAAAACCTCGCAAATCTAAAGCTCAAAATCCCTAAAGCCTAACCCTAAACCTTAAACCCAAAGCCCCCAAAGCGGGCAAGGCACTTCCCAGGGGTCCTCACTGTCCGAGCCAACATCGGACCTTGTTTAGGGTTTAAGGCGGGGCTTTAGGAGCTTTAGGGGCTTGAGGGGTTGTGGGGGGCTTTGAGGGTTTAGGAATTGCAGGGAATCAAGGTATAGGTACCGTTGGGCTTGGGCATTAACTCTACGTAGAAAGCTGCTGCTCACACCCTTGACCCATTGTGCAAAACGGTTTTCCCCCGCCCATGCGTGCTGAAGCTTGGCGGCCGACTCTGTCTTCCACACGTAGTCTGTATTCGTGTTGCAGTAATAGGATTATAACTTATAACGCAACAAAGACTCCTTGTTAACCCTAAACCATCAAGGACGTACTCTATTGGTTACTATAACCCTGAACCCGAAACCCTAAAAACCCAACAATTCAGCAACTGGGACTCTAGGAGAATATGCTTTGTAGCCCAGTAGCCAAAAAAACAACAAGGCCACCTTTTTCGCTGGTTGGTTACTTTATCAGGGAAAGAAAATTGTAGAGGGTACCACTGGGCTACCCAGTATGGCATTCTTTTCAAGTTCCTTGACTAGGGGAGAGGATTGGGGGGACCCTTGGGGATATAGACCCTCTGAATAAGGTCCCTGTTTAAGAGAGCCAGAAGAGGGTTAAGAAGGGGTTCCCTTTTAAGGGCCCTCCTTATCCTACCTAGTATTGACAGAACCCCGCAGCTTTGAGCAAGTTGCAGGGTCAGGGTGCGATTTTGTCTCGAGGGTTCCAGGCTTGCTGCCCAGAGACTCCCGTACCCCTTCATGAGGAAAATATCCCTTATAAACCATATAAGGAGCTTTCTTGTACTTTTAGGTGTTCGCTAAGAAAGGGGTATTTGGAGTCCCTGGGTAGTTGAGGGTTTGAGGGCACATCATAAGGGGACTGTGGACCCTAAACCCTACAAACCCTAGCTCGTAAACCCTAAACCCTAAACCCTAAACCCTAAACCCCAAACCCTAAACCCTCAGGCAACGAGCATCCCGAGTTGTGCACCGCGACGCGCTCGCCGTCCCAACGGAGATTGGCTCGTCCTCATGCGGGACCCTTCTGACTTGGCAAGTCTACTTCGAAGCCCTTAGGGTTTAGGGTTTAGGGTTTAGGGTTTAGGGTTTAGGGTTTAGGGTTTAGGGTTTAGGGTTAATTAAACCCTTCAATAATCCCCGGGACCCACCTTCCGAACCTACTTGCTGAGTCAAAAGGGCTGCCAGGCAGTGGTCAGACTCGAATGATCAAGTGCAAAGTTGGAGCTGCCTTCTGCTTAAAAGGATGCCTGAAACTACCATCATGAGGTTTAAGCTCTCTGGATTATCGTCCCACCTTTAAGAGGTCGCCACCCCAAAATGCTACGGGATGCATTGTGATCTCAGGGTACTTTCATGGTCCCTACATACGGGCCGCTAAAATGGGGACCCCTTACATACCATTATCTACCCTATACAACCCAAGGGCCCATTCTCAGAACGCTTTAAAGAAGGTTTAGGGTTTAGGGTTTAAGGTTTAGGGTTTAGGGTTTAGGGTTTAGGGTTTAGGACCCTTAGGAGCAACAGGCACCCAAGAGTGCCTCGACGTCCTCACCGTCAGAGAGCACCGGCGATGGCTGAGACAAGTCGGTACCTCAAATAGGGTTTAGGGTTTAGGGTTTAGGGTTTAGGGTTTAGGGTTTAAGGTTTAGGGTTTAGGGTGGCACTGGTGGTCTCACCACTCTGCCAGAAGCCTTGTCTAGGCGACAGCCGCCAATCCCCGTGTCCGAAACCCTAAACCTAGTCCCTACTGGTGAAATAGCGTTTCCTTTTTTGAGATACTCACACCTCATTCTTTTGTGGTTATCACAAGCAGCAGAATAAGAAAACTAGAAACAAATATTACTTAGGAACCAGTTCTGGGGTCTCTGCCGGCCGCACCCTTTTTCTCTTGGTGGTGTCAACACTGAGCGTCCAGGGGAATCTATACATCAACGCTTGCTGCCCGTGCGCCTCGAAAAAAACAACACAAAGGCACTGCAAGCATCGAAGAAGCTCCTAAGGAAGCTCAGGCGGGGTCATGCCCGAGTGCAGCGGCACGCTGCACGCAGACAATTCCACAGGAAATATTCGCGGCCGCGAGCATCCAGAAGTGCCGACATGAAAAAGTGCTTGCAGTACTTAGCTACGTGCCCTGAGCTCGATATCCCTAATCCCTAAACCCTAACCCTAAACCCCAAAATAGAATGACACTGACGCATGGCATGTCGGCTTTCCTGGTTGCAGCGGCGTCCACAGCTTAGCGACTTAGACGCTGGCTGGGCGAATGAGCTACTAAAGAGTCGAAGTTCTCGACACTTCCGCATAACATAAGGGTAATTCTCTAAACTGGGCTCCCTTGCTAGGCCCCCCGTGTACTATAGTACCTTCTAAGAAGGCTCCCCAAAAGGGACCCTGATTTAGAGAACGACCCATAGACTCACCTGATATAATCCTGGCTACACAGCTGCGCGTGCCTCCGCGCCAGCTCGGACGCCACAGCCCCAACTTGGTTGGGCGGGGTCCACGACAAATCGCATGCGGGGGGGGTGGGGGGAGGGAGGGGTGGTGGATACTTTGCCGTTCACGATTGGCGGCGCTGGCCAGTGCCTGGACTATGGCAGCAACTTACGGGTCACAATTTACGCCGTAGCCCTAAATTGACCCCAGCCCAAACAACGGACTCAGACCCTCGTCCAAAACCGTGCAGACTGCACCCTCTTGGGGTTTGGAGTTTGGGGATGGGGATGTCAGGGCTTCGGGGTTTGGGGCTTTAGGGGGTTCAGGGTGTTAGGCCTTGGGGTTTAGGACTGAGGAAGCCCTAAGCCTCAAACTGTCACAGGGGCTTTAGGATTTCAGAGGCTTTGGGGGGTGTTTGGGCTTGAGGGTTATTAGGGCTTAGGGTTTGGGATGATAGGGTTTCGGGCTTAGGGTTTAGGGTTTAAGGTTTGGGGTTTGGGGTTTAGGGTTTAGGATTCAGGGTGTGGGCTCGGGAGGTTTCGCGTCTTAGGCTACGCCGGCTCGAGGTCCAGATAGGCTTTTCTCTCGGGTTTAAAATGCAGAAAGGGTGGTTTGTAGGGTTTCGGCTTTATATACGGTTTCAACAATAGGCTCTATTTATAGGGTTTGTATTAGGGTTTATGGAGTCTTTCATAGGTTTTACATAGGCTTGTAGGGTTTAGGTGCCGCGCTTGCGAAGCAATCCGAAGAGAAGCACAACGATCAATAAATTGTAGCGGGCTTCCGAGCTGAATTGGGGTCTCGTTTTGGGCGGCGATTTGGCAACTGCTTTCGGAACCCCTCATTTCTTAAACCCTAAACCCTAATTAAACCCTAAACCCTAAACCCTTAACGGGGGAGTGGGCCAACTTGGAGAGAAACTCCTGTACAAGACCGCGCCCCCTGTTGCTTTCCGTGCAAGGCTCCCCACTACTGCCGCTCAGGGTTGAGGGTCTAGGGTTTAGGGTTTAGGGATTAGGGATTAGGGGTACAGGGAAAAACCTTTAGAAATCCTCAGTGTCAACTAAGCTATATTGCATGAATGAACGGGCGTTGGACTCTTTGCATGAAGCAAACGCACTTGCACAACTTTCATGAACTCCTTTGCTAGCTTCCACAAAAACTGCGGTCCACGAAAACCCCGTCAAAACAAACAAAAAACGCAGTCCCCCTGCTTCCAATCCAAGAAACCCGATGACCCCGAAACCTACACCCGAAATCAACCCTAAACCCAACTTCCTACACGCTAAACCTCTACGGCCCCAAACTTTGAGAGGAACAGAAAAATCACTACTAAACCTATCCTTCCCCAAACTTTCAGAGGAACAGATTATTAAAAAATAAAAAAAACAGGAAGAACTCTTGGGGTGGCCGGTGTCTGTGAGCCCCGGGCTGCCCCAAGGGCGAAAGCCGAGCTCCCTGGCCGTGTCCTCCCAAGCTTTGCTGCGAGATGGCAGGCCGAATGAGACAGGGTTTAGGGTTTAGGGTTTAGGGTTTGGGGTTTAGGGTTTAGGGTATAGGGTTTAGGGTTTAGGGCTTAGGGCTTAGGGTTTAGGGTTCGCAACGATGACAACAACAACTATGATAACAGCAATCATGATAAAAGCAAGAACGAAGCACATAACAGTGACATGATGATGATGATGATGATGATGATGATGATGATGATAATGATGATGATGATGATGATGATGATGATGATGATGGGCGATGCTGTTGCTAACATTGCACCTCTACCTCGACTATCCCAAGTGCCACTACCTGCACTACCACGACCACGCACTTGGACAGATAAACTTGCACGTCCATGATTCTTAGAACGATGCCTTCACCCCAAACCCACAATCCTAAGATTCTGGGGCCCCCTAAACCCCAAACAGCAAGCTAGCCTCAAGAGTAACCTAGGAAAAAAACGCACGCTTTTTGGTCTTAAGGGGCTTGTATATAAGTTGTAAGGAAACCTGAGCCCTCAAAAAGAGGTAATACTTGGAGGTTCATGGTACTTACTGACCAATTAAAACTGTACTTACAACCCTACTTATAATACCCCTAAAGGGCCTTATAGGAGTTATCCCAATTAGAAGTAGGGCTATAAGCCCAGTTATAAGTGGTTACTAAGTCCCATGAACCTCCAAGTAAGGGCTTACTCTGGATCCTAGTAAGCCCTTCCACGCAACTCCCATTGGTCTGCTCAATTTGCAGCACAGGGCTTGCAAATAGGAGTGCCCTTTGGGTTTGGGCTTATGGGTTTAGGGTTTTTGGATTAGGTCGTGGGGGGAGTTCCGATACTAAAGTGTCTGGCATGTTTTTGTTTGTTTTCTTTTTTTTTTGGGGGGGGGTATGTTCAAGCACACAGACACCCAAGAGGCTGGTATACACTTTCCCAACTAAGTCTTATTTTTATTCTTGGAGGCACAAGTATGATAACCGAGGCCTACACAAACCTCAAACCCCTGCGAACTTGAAACCCTATACAAGTTCGGAAGATGACACGCGTAGGTATAGTCCTATGGCCTAAGCGCTACATTCAAACCCTAAACCCTAAACCCTAAACCCTAAACCCTAAACCCCAGACGCTATCATCGCGTGAAGTGCAGTCCTTAGACCCTTTTCGGAGCTTCGTTGGTCCTCCTCGCGCCACGGGGTGGTGGTGCGCAAGTGCCTGGCACTTGGGGCAGTTGGCGTTGTTTTGAAAGACTACAGAAGCCTGCAGACAGATTTTTGACGCCCCCAGATTTTGTTCTTGAAATGTGGTTGTATTTGCCCATACGAAAACCCCGTAATGGAAAGGAGTCTTGCCGCGGGATTCTTGACGAAACAAAGGTTATGTGGAGGTAGTAATTAAACAGAGGCTCGGATTAAATCGTACAGCACCCTGAAAGGCCCTGAATATAAGGACACCAAAAAGGACCCGATGTTGGGAGAAGTACCCAAATTCACCCTCCCTGGCGCACCAGCAAGTACATACACCCGACGTTCGATCCCTAAACCCTCAACCCCCCTAAACCCCAAACCCTAAACCCGAAACCCTCAAGTCAGAGCCAGGCGTGCTTCAAGGTCCTGGAGACAGGAGACGGGGGGGGGGGGGGGGCAAAGGGAACTGTAGGTTTAATGGGGGTGGGGTGGGGGGGGCCGAAGGAACTAAAAGGTTTAAGGAGTCAGGGTTTGGGTGGTTTCGGGCTCTGGCGATTTTCGGGCTTGGGGTTCGGGGTTCAGGTTCTTGAGGATTTTGGATGTTAGACACGGAGCCCTGAGCCCGGAACCCTGAACCCCCTAAACCCTAAACGCTAAGCCCTAAACCCTAAACCCTAAACCCTAAACCCTAAACCCCTTATATGGGGCCTGAAGAGGTCTTCGGGGCTTAGGGCGCGCAGTTGGTGGCTGGTTCTCTTCCCTGCTCTCTGCCTCTTCACATGATCTTCGTTGTTGGCTACCCAGGAACTTCAGAATCTTGGCTGCGCTTAGCAGGGTAGCTACAACTTTAATTTTCAGCTGCCTTACTAAGAAACCAACCCAATAAACCCAAGAAGGCTAAAGATCTAAAGTTACCGTAACAGAGGAATGAAAAGGGTTTAGGGCTTAGGGTTTCGAGGGTTTAAGGGTTTTTCTAAAGAGGGTTAGATTTCGTTGCGAGAACCCTAAACCCTAAACCCTAGGCCCTAAACCCTAAACAGTAGGGTCTCTGACAGGTTGAGGGTTTGTGGTGGGTGGGTTGGGGGGAAGGGGCGAGTTCCGCTGAAGATTGCTGGTTGTTGGCACCTTCCTTGACTTCAGGGTAGGAGCTGAATCGCAAAAAATGTTTGACTACATCGTCTAAGGTGGATCCTCAGTCTCAGTTGTGTGCCGTGATTAAACGTATCCAGTGGGCGCTCTCATTCTCACCCGAAACACTAAAGCCCAACCACAAAAAATAGCCCTGCATGTCGGACAACCAACTGGCAGCCCACTACCCCTTAAGGGACAACACCGTAAACCATACTAAGGCTCCCTTTCTGGTTTAAGGAACATTCCTTAATTAAAGTGCTTTGGGCTCTCTGGGTACCCGGTAGAATCCAGACATTCAACTGCTGCCACCCGGTCCTGTCTGGGCCGCACCAGTTTTCCACGTGCTTGACCTCTCCCCTGGGGGTAGGCCTTGGGAAGTAAAGGCGGTTTAGGGTTTAGGGCTTAGGGTTTAGGGTTTAGGTTTTACGGTTTAGGGGACTTCGGAGTTTTACTTCGGGTTTGAGGCTTCGGGTCCAAGGGTTTAGGGTTTAGGGTTTAGGGTTTGGGGTTTAGGGTTTAGGGTTTGGGATTTAGGGTTTAGGCTTTAGGGTTGAGGGTGGGTTTCGCGATTCAAGTTTCGAGGTTTTTCGAGTGCCTCCTCTGGCCATACCTAGCAGTCACTCTTCACTTCCTCTGGGCATGAAAGGTGCGGTTTAGGGTTTAGAGGGTTTACGGTAGAGGGTTTGGGAGAATGAAGGGAGCCATGGTACATGTACCCCAAATCAAGATCAAACAGGCTAAAGATTCTCGACCCCCGCAACTTGTAAACTAACTTTTCGGGGTTATTGCATGAAGGATTGCTGGCTAAGAAGACTTACTAGCCAGCATGCCAAATAAACCATTAGTTAGTTCTGGGTAAGATATAAGGGGGCTTCCTAAAAGCCGGGTACCCTTTTGGTGGGCCCACAATATGGGCATATCTTTACTACTATTTGCTTAAGAGCCCCACAAGAATAACACAAAAACAAAAGAAGTATTCCCTATGTTACCCTTAATAAGGAAGAATCGTTTGTTTTTTTCGGGTTTCTGAAGCACTTAATAGTTTAGAGGGTGTACGTTCAAGGTACCCCTTTCTAGGAGAAATGCCCATATGGGAAGTTCTCGAAATTCTTGGCATATTTTGGAGACGGGCCTTTTACATCAGGCACCCAGAAAGGAAAACCATAAGCCACAGACCCATATAGACCCATCTAGACCCATCTAGGCCCATATAGACCCATATAGACTCATATAGACCCATATATATAGACCCTAAACCCTAAACCCTAAACCCTTGGTTCATAAGTACCATGAACCTCCAAAGTAGTCCCCTAGACTCCCTGTGAGGTCTCTGGGCTCCAGGCGGCTTCGTTCGGAGGCTCGGCGCAGACTGCGCCGCGTGCAGCCGCGCCTCTTCGCAAGAGGAGCCCGGGGAGCGAGCCCTAGGGTTTAGGGTTTAGGGTTTAGGGTTTAGGGTTTAGGGTTTAGGGTTTAGGGTTTAGGGTTTAGGGTTTAGGGTTTAGGGTTTAGGGTTTAGGGTTTAGGGCCTGACCTACTCCGAACCGAAGAGGCGGCTTCCAGCCTTGTTCCTCTCCTCCTGCATCTTCAAGGGATCGAACCTCTTGGCCCTCTCCTGCACTTCGCAGTTTCCAAAAGACCCTAAACCGTAAACCCTAAACCCTAAACCCTAAACCCTAAGCCCTAAGCCCTAAGCCCTAAGCCCTAAGCCCTAAACAAGGACTCATACTTGAGGGCTCCTGGGCCCAAAAGAAGGTACTGAACAGGCTTCGGGTTTAGGGTTTAGGCTCTGGGTTCAGGGTTTAGGGTAACCCTAAACCCTATACCCTAAACCCTAAACCCTAAATCCTAAATCCTAAAACCTAGCCCTAAACCCTAAACCCTAAACCCAAAACCCAAAACCCTAAACCCTAAACCCTAAACCCCCTCCCGGTTCAGATCTCAAATTCTGGAGAAGGCCATGGCAAGCTGCTACATGCTCCGCTGTCTGAGGTGCAAGCAACATCTCCTTTCGCAAGGGCGCTCTCCGCCTAGGTTTAGGGTTTAGGGTTTAGGGTTTAGGGTTTAGGGTTTAGGGTTTAGGGTTGATAGGGTTTATAGGCTTTATGGAGTTTACAGGGTTTTAATGGGTTTGTAGAGTTTATCGGGTTTCTAGAGGTTACAGGGTTGATCGGTTCACAGGGTTTCGGGTTTGGGGGTTGCGGCCTCAAGGCCCGGGTTTCCTAGTCCTTTTCGGGGGCTTGGTTTAGGGTTTAGGGTTTAGGGTTTAGGGTTTAGGGTTAAGGGTTAAGGGTTTAGGGTTTAGGGTTTAGGGCTCTGCAGGGATCTCTCAGGAAGTCATTGTGGTACTTGGAGGTTCACGCGTAGCTACAAGCAGGCTTGTATGTGCCCAAAATAAGGTTAGCGTTTAGGGTTTAGGGGTTAAGGGGCTAAGGGGTTTGGGGTAGCTGTAAGTCGGGCTACGAGTACCCTACATCAGGTTCTAAGTGGACGTACCACACTTCCAACCCTACCGGTAGCTACCCATGAACCTTCAAGTAGTGCTTTCCATGACATGGGTTATGTTTAGGGTTTAGGGTTTATAGGGTATAGGGTTTAGGGTTTAGTGTTTAGGGTGGCTGCACCAACCCTTCCAAAGTATGGACCACATGACAACATGACTACAAGTCGGTACAATCTATGTAGAGGCTCTAGCCCTAAGCATTCAACCCTAGATCTTGGGACCCTAAACCCTAAACCCTAAACCCTAAACCCTAAACCCTAAACCCTAAACCCTAAACCCTAAACCCTAAACCCTAAACCCTAAACCCTAAACCCTAAACCCTAAACCCTTCCAGCTTCAAGGTTTCGGCCGTTTGGGCTTCCGGGTTGAGGTTCTTTGGTGGGATGTGAGGCCATCTTCATACAGACGCGGAGAGCCCAAGACCCCCCCCCCCCCCCTGGTTCTTAGTAGGGAATGAGGGAATTAGGGCTCTATAGATACCCTTTAGGGATTATATAGGGTACCCAGATGGTGATGTATCCTTTAAGGGATTCCACGGGGTACCTCATTCCTCATTCCCTACTAAGAGCCCGCCAGTTGAATGTAAAGGAAGAGGGCTGCTACTTGTTTGGGGTTACAAGGCTTAGGTCTTAAAAGCCTAATTAAGCCACTAAGCCATGTACCCTAGAACGTGCTTTTTCTGTAGCCAGATCCCCAAACAAAGTTTTGGGAATTCGATTTCAAAACCCTAAACCCTAATGGGAATTCGATTTCAAGTCCCTAAACCCTAAACCCCCAAACCCAAAACCCTAAACCCTAAACCCTAAACCCCAAACCCTAAACCCCAAACCCTAAACCCTAAACCCCAAACCCTAAACCCCAAACCCTAAAACTAGGGTGTTTTCGAACACGCTGCCGAGCCACCGCGGCGCTTCGGAAGTTGCGGATCGCTTTCACGGCGCTCTTCATCTGACGCGCGCGTGCGGATTTAAGGTGTTGGGGTTGGGGGCTTGGGGTTTAGGGTTTAGGGTTTAGGGTTCAGGGTTTAGGGTTTAGGGTGGAACTGCGTGGACTTGAGGGCTTCTATTTGGGGCTTGCTGCAAAATTATGGGGTCCATGTTGTGATAGACTGAATGGAACATACTGTATAGCAAAATTGGGTTTAGGGTTTAGGGTTTAGGGTTTAGGGTTTACTGTATAATTGACCCCAAAAGGGACAGTGAGTTTTTTTATCAAGCCCCACGGTCTGGGGAGAGATGGGGGGCGAGGAACAGGCATCCCTAAACTCTTAACCCCCGAGCCCTTAAAGTTCTGAACCCAAAGCCCTAACACCCAAACCCCCAAACCCGAGATCCCGAAGACTATGCAATCATACATGTCAACCACCCACAAAACTATCCGCAACCAAGGTTCAAGCCCTGAGCAACATGTGGAAAATCAACCCTAAACCCTAGACCGTAAACCCCAAACCCTAAACCCTTAACCCTAAACCCTAAATCCCAAACCCTAAACCCTAAACCCTGCATGGCACCCTCTATCCCGCTGCCCTACAGAATCCCCCTTTTCGTCGTTCGGAGTCCTCACATACCTTTGGTACACTAAAACCCTAAACCCTAAACCCTAAACCCTCAACCCTAAACCCTAAGGGCATGCTTTTTGGGGGGGTTGGTTGCGTATTAGAAGGGAACCAAGAACCCAAAAAGGGCGATACCCCCATAGCCTGCTACGCACCTAAGTAGCTCCAAAAAAGCCACCCTGAACCCTGGCACTCTAAACTCTTCTACGGCACACTCTCAACCCTTAAGCCCTATAGGACCCCTTACAAGGCCTAAAAAACCTAGGGCCCCTTAAAGCCCCTAAGCTTCCAAACATCGAAGCCCTGTACGTGTCCAATCAAAACCCTACAAAACCATTTAAACCCTAAATCCTGCAAACAATGTAAACCCTGCAGAACCTATAAACCGTATGAACCCTGTAACGCTATCCCCACACCCGACAACCCTTTAAACCCCACAAACCTTATGAACAAAATATAGAAACCCCAACCCTACACCCTAAACCCTAAACCCTTAGCCCTAAACCCTAAATATACACCCCATAAGAACCCAGGGTCCATAGGCTCGGCCTTGCTGATGCCGCTGCGAGCAGCGGTCGAGAGATGAATGCGCTCCCTGGGACCTGAAGAAAAGCAATTGGGAGTTTGGGGGGCTTTTCGGGTTTAGGGATTAGGGTTTAGGGTTTGGGGATTAGGGAAGAAAAGCAACTGGGAATTTGGGGGCTTGTGGGTCTTGTTGGTAGGTGTTCATAGGTCTTACAGGGTTTTAGGGCCAGTTTGGATTATCAGAGAGAGTACTGTTGGGGGTTTAGGGTTTATCGGGTGTTGTTCTGTAGATAGGCTTGCGGCGGCTTCCCTGACGACTTCGCGCTCGTAACATGGCATTCACTTTGCTGGAGGTTGACAGTAGGGTTTAGGGTTTGAGATTCTTTTTTTTGCGAAGCTTTGGCGAAGCTTTGTATCTTGTCAAGGAGAGCCGCGAATCCTGGGCCCTAAGCCCGAAACCCTT
This sequence comes from Symbiodinium natans, assembly GCA_905221605.1. Lineage (NCBI taxonomy): Eukaryota > Dinophyceae > Suessiales > Symbiodiniaceae > Symbiodinium > Symbiodinium natans. The sequence continues at coordinate 199,489 of CAJNDS010002142.1, read as the reverse complement.
TGGGAATGCTACTATCCTAATGCCATCGGGGGCGTTGGGTTTGGGATTCAGGGTGTAATAATATTCCTTTTCCTACTATTGAAATGCTTGCTGGTTCTTAGAGGCACCTTTTTTCCGGCTACGTATGGCCCTTTCAGGGATGATATAGGGTATCTAATTCCCTCATTCCCTACTGGGAACCAGTACGAATGCCAGACTAAATTGCTGCACGCGCGCCATGCACACCGCAAAGGCCCTAACAACCCACGTCCCAGACCTCCACAATCAAAGCAAACCCCAAGCCTCCGACACAGGTGGCTGTAAGCCCCCAGCCCCTGAAACCCTGAACCTTACGACCCTACACTTTCTAAGGCCTACGCCTGCTTGCAAACACTGGGGATGGCGAGCTTTACGCGATCTTTCCTGGGTCTCTCCCCTTTAAAGAAACAAAGTATCCGAAAAAGGTGACCCTAATTAAGGACAACCCCATCCCCATCACCCCGCCCGCCCCCATACCCCAAACCCAAAACCCTATAGAAGCCATGATCATGCTCAGTCTTCCCAAACTTAAACCCCAAACCCTACACCCAAAACCCAAAACCCTTTACACCCCAATGCCCCAAAAAGCTCCCCCCCCCTCAGGCCCGGGCCCTGCGAGATCAGATCCCGCGCCACCTCTCGCCGACGTTGATCTGCTTCCAGCGTCTCCCTTGCCTAGGGTCTAGGGGTCTAGGTGGCTGATCAATCCGTGACTCCCCTGCAAACCCGATCCAGAGGAACAGGGATCTCTGTATAATCTTTGAGTAGGGCACCCTAAACCCTAAACCCTGAGCCCTGTACTTGGCTGCACTTAGCAGGGTACCTATCAATTTAATTTTTAGCTACCTTGTTAAGAAACCCAATAAACCCAAAAAGGCTAAGGATCTAAAGCTACAGTAAAGCACCCCAGCGTGCAGACCCTAAGTAGGGGGCCTTGTCGACATTCTTCAGCGCGTAGTAGACCTAAGTTCAGTCAGCGCAGCGACGGAGAGGCACGGGATGCCAGGTTACCCGAAGCATCCTTTATTCAAGGATCCAGGGCTCAAAGGAACCACAAACGTTTAGGGCTTAGGGTTTAGGGTTTAGGGTTTGGGGTTTAGGGTTTAGGGTTTAGGGTTTAGGGTTTACGGCCCTAAACCCTAAACCGATTCAATGAAGTCCCTTCTTCAAGAAGCCCTCGGCCCATAGGAGCTTGGGGCCCCCAAAACATAGGCTTCTGAACCTAAAATTCAAGGGCTCACAATTGGCTGCTGCTTAGGGTTTAGGGCTCAGGGTTTAGTGCTGGTCCATTACCCTTTCAACAGTACAAAAGCAAGGCAGCGCAAACGCCGCTCGTCAGCTTCCAGGAATGGGTGAGCAACGAACGGGGTGCCGGGGTTCAGGATTTAGGTTTCAGACTTCGCGCGAAACGTTAACAAACCTGAGGCGGATTTTCAGAACCGACGATAGCACGCGATGAATGCCAAAGGCACCTCGCGTCGATAAAGCCATGGTGCACAGGAACATGTGGCGGCTCCACATGCCCTGAGCTGTGCCAGACATCTGCCAGTATAGCAGACTCGCGGCTTCGATCCGCTGTGTAGCAGCTTGAGAACAATAATTCGGATGCTGGCAGCATACCATATGACAGCTACACGCGCCACACGCTACGACTAAGCAAAGGCCTCTTGCCCGCTCTGATCATAATCTCAGCTTCTTCCGGATCTTGCGTCCGTTCGGCTCGATATTGTACTCTGAGAAGTTCTTGTAGTCCTCGTCCTCCTCCTCTGCCTCCGGGTCAAGTTTCTCCTGGTCGTTGACGTAGCGCTCCACTGCGTCAAGGTAGTTGTCGAAGGGTGCCTCAGTATAGACCGTCTCCTCGTCGCAATTGTTCACGATGCGCTTGACCTGTCCGAAGGTCGGGGAAGATTCTTTGGTGTTCAGGTAGTAGAAGTCATACTCGGAGGAGTTCCCAATGCAAACCCACCATGGGTGTGCACAGCTATCCTCGCCATGCTCTTCCTGCCAATCCTGGCGGCATTCCTCTTGGCTGCACTTAGCAGGGTAGCTATAAATTTAAATTCTTAGCTGCCTTATTACGAAACCCAATAAACCCAAAAAGGCTGAGGATCTAAAGTTACAGTAAAGCACCACAGAGTCCTCGTCACCGTAAATGTCCATGTTGGCATCGTCTGTGAGCACGAACATCTCGCAATGGAACAAGTCTTTGAAGGTCCATTTGACGCCCATCTTCCTGTGCTCAGCTTTTACAAAGGCTCAGCTAGACTTGGGGGCAAATGTTAAGTTTCGCAAAAAAGGGGGACACCCAAATACAAATCAACCCTAAACCCTAAACCCCAACAACCCAGCACCTCCCCTGAAAGGGTCTCGGGGTTGAGGGCTTCATGGGCTTGTGAGCCTAAGCCCTAAACCCTAAACTCTAAACCCTAAACCCTGAACCCCAAACCCTAAACCCTGTAAACCCTAAACCCCAAGCCGAATCTAATAAACCCTAAACCCTAAACCCTAAACCTAAACCCCAAAACCCCAAACCCCAAACCCTAAACCCTAAACCCCAAACCCCAAACCCCAAACCCTAAACCCTAAACCCTAAAAATCCCAGCGGCAAAAGCTCCACAAGGATCTCGGGAAGCTTGCATCCCTCTGGCAGCGCTGCGTCGTGCTTGCGGCATCCGTGGGACTCCTGCTCCACCTCGCAACTCGGAGGGGTTTAGGGTTTAGGGTTTAGGGTTTAGGGCTTAGGGTTTAGGAGGCTTAGGGTTCTGGGGTTCATGAGGCTTACGAGGTTTATACGGTTGAGGGTTTAGAGTTTAGGGCCCATGACGCCCTAACCCCCCCCCCCCGTTTATGGTTCTAAGTATCGTAACTATTCATATGACCCTTGTTGGGGTACGTATAACCCTACTTACAACTACCCGTGAACCTCTAAGTATCGGGTGAGCATCACTATACTATAAGAAGGACCCACCCGACTAAGCATAAAACAAAACCAAACCCTAAACCCAAAACAACAGTGACACGTAAACCCTAGAGCCCTAAGCCTACAACCCGCAAAGCCCTGCTAAACCCTAAATGTTAAACCCCGAACAGCCCCATACCCTAGCCCCCTAAGGTGCTAAACCCCAAACCCTTTAAAAGCCTTGCAGTAAACTCCAATAAGTTGGAACATCCTAAGCCCTATACCCCGAGAGGTATACTGAAGGGAATCCCATCTCTAGTCATCCTTACACCATGTTCCAACTTTCCAAAGTTTACTGCAAGCTCCCTAAACCCTAAACCCTAAGCCCTAAACCCTAAACCCTAAACCCTAAACCCCAAACCCTACACCCTAAACCCTAAACCTTATAAGGCGCCACTGGCCACGAGCCTTGCCATGCTTGACAAACTTGGCTTTGAGCGTGTCGAGCCTCGCCTCAAAGGCCCCAAAGATGATGTTAGGGTTTAGGGTTTAGGGTTTAGGGTTTAGGGTTTAGGGTTTAGGGTTTAGGGTTTAGGGTTTAGGGTTTGAGGAGAAGGACGAGTAGTGGGGGAACATGGCCATTGCTTGGTTGCTCTTTAATCCCCCAAAAAAGATTAACTTTTAGCTCCCTTGATATATCAAATTAGAGGAACCCCTCAACACTTATAAAGTGATGAAGTTGTAGTAAAGTCCCACCTAGTACCGAGGTCTGGTGGTTTGGATGGGCTTTGTGTTTAGGGTTTAGGGTCCAGTCCTTCGGGATTGAGAAGCAGAAATAAAGCCCTTACATGAACCTAAAAACACTTCGGGTTTAGGGTCTAGGCCTAGGGTAGTTCCAAGTGGACAGTCTTTTAACTTGAATAAAAGTCTTCAGGCCTTCAAGCTCAAAAGAACTCATTCTTCCCTAAGCCCTAAGCCCTAAACCCATCTACTATGTCTGTCACTCAAGCCTACCCTAAACCCTAAACCCTAAACAGCATTTCTTCAAATTTCGAAGCCCCGCTGCCACGTCCCAGTTCGGGTTCTTCAGCAAGGTGAGAGTCGACCCTTCCTGCCAGATGTCCTTCAGCCTAGGTTCCCAAAAAGCAGGGCTTAGGGTTTAGGGTTTAGGGTTTAGGGTTTAGGGTTTAGGGTTTAGGGTTTAGGGCTTAGGGCTGAGGGATAAATAGGGCTTAGGGCTGTAGGTTTAGGGTTTATAGGGTTTATAGGGTTTATAGGGTTTATAGGGTTTATAGGGTTTATAGGGTTTTTAGGGTTTATAGGGTTTATAGGGTTTATATGTTAGGGTTTGGAGAGTGTTAGAGGTTTAGGGTTATGGGGTTATAGGGTTTTCTGGGTTTTCGGGAACTCTCAAGGGGTTTAGGCCCTGGATAGGGTCTAGCCTGTAAGGTACCTCAGGAAGAACAAAGCAACAAAACAAGCCTCGGGGCCGACAAAGGCCCTTAAACAACAACAAGGGGGACTAAGGTATTCATTTTCTTGGCTGCGCTCAGAAGGGTAGCTAAAAAATAAAATCTTTGGCTGCCGTATTCAGAAACCCAATAAGCCCAAAAAGGCTAAGGATCTAAAGTTACAGTGAAGCACTACAAAGCTTTTTGAAGCCTCTAACATACGGTTCTCTGCCTTGCGGTCCCTTTTGGGAGTTCCCATTGTAACCCCAAAACATCAGAGAGAATTTATACATAGAAGGCGACAGAACCCTTGCACAACACGATGGACAAAAGGGGGCACCACTGAACCCTGACAAAATACCTACAAGCCCTAAACCCTGAACCCTAAACCCTAAACCCTAAACCCTGAAGAACCAAGAGCCCCCGTAAAACCCCGCAAAAAAACAACGCAAATTAAAGAGCTAGGATGGCCCCTAAAAACCATCTGAAGCATGTTCCTTCATATGATCCTCTTAAACCCAATAGGATATCCCAAGGTATGAAACCCTAAACCCTAAAGCCTAAACCCTAAACCCTGTTTCTTCCAGCCCGAGCCGCTGCGCATTGGGGTCGGTCCAAACCTTCGAATCGCAGACCAAGGACACCCGGCCCAGCGACAGGTTCAAGGCCTGCGAGATCTTGGACTTCAGGAACCTTGCGCGCGTGAACGTTTAGGGTTTAGGGTTTAGGGTTTAGGGTTTAGGGTTTAGGGTTTAGGGCTTAGGGTTTAGGGTTTAGGGTTTAGGGTTTCGAGTCTCAGGTTCAGAGTACTTGGGGTTTTAGAGTCCCAGGTTCAGGGTTTAGGGTTTCGGGTCTCCCCCTAAACACTAAACCCCAGTTCCTAAACCCCACACAGCATGAATGACAAGAAAGAAGCTCCAGCTTCTCGTCGGGGTCAAGCTCGAGCTCGCAGCTGCTGCCGTCGAGGCTGGTGATGGGGACCTTTAGCCTGAAGTGGAAATTTGGGGGCGCGGGGGGGGGGGGGGGGTGTTTAGGGTTTAGGGTTTAAGGGTCTAAGGGTTTAGGGTATGTTTTTTCTATGGGCCACCTAGAAGCTAGGAGTAAAAAGCGGATTTTGTCGGGTTATGTTAGGGTTATCTAGGGTTCCAGAGCGATTATGTGGCACTTTAGAGGTTTTTCTCAGTGCTGTAAGAGAAGCCCTTTTGACATACACAGTATAGGGTTAGCAAGTATGGAAACTAACTTGAGGATTTCTGAAGGATGCTAAGTAGACTTCCAAAGTCAAAAGGGCCTCCAAGTAGAGACAGTAAAACTTAACCCTAAACCCTAAACCCTAAACCCTAAACCCTAAACCCTAAACCCTAAACCCTAAACCCTAAACCATTCCAAGCTCAACCTCAGGTGCTTGGCAGGCTTCTCCGCCATGACGTCAAGGCCTCGATTCCTCAGGAGGATGGGCTTCGGGTTCGGGATTCGGGATTCGGGTTTCGGGTTTCGGGTTTAGGGTTGAGGGTTTAGGGTTTAGGTTTAGGGTTTCGGGCTTAGGGTTTTAGGGTTCATAGGGTTTAGGGTTTTGTTTCATAGGGTTGAGGGTTTAGGGTTCTAGGCCTCATAGGTTTTTAGGGTTTAGGATCTTAGGGTTCACAGGGTTTAGGGTTTAGGGTTTGGGGTTTGTGTTTAAGGGTTCATTGGGGTTAGGGTTTATCGGGGTTGGGGGAGAGTTGTCCTCCACACCCACGCCCCCCCCCCCAAGGGAACCTCAGGGAAGCTTAGGGAGTGTTGGGGTTTGTAAGGCTTGGGTTGCATACCCCGCTTGAACCCCCCTCCCTTACGAACCCTATATTAGCCCAACAGTTTAAGGTGCCGCACACGTTGACAGGTATTTGGGTGTGCTTTTTTGGGTTGGGGCGCTGAAGTACTTGGAGGTTCAGGGTACTTATAACCCTAATTATAACTGTACTTACAAGCCACCTAAGTCCCTCAAGTAGGTTATAAGTAGACATATCACTGTGGTTATCAGCACCCATGAACCTCCAAGTAGGGGGTTTAGGGTTCGGGGTTAGGGTGTCCCTAAACCCTAAGCCCTAAGCCCAAAGCGCTAAGCCCTAAGCGCTAAACTCCACAACCCTAGACCCTGGCCCCCCCCAACCCAAGTCTCGAACCAACATCCCGAATGCAGCCCTCACCACAGCTGCTTGCGGGCAAACCGGAAAACCCTAAGCCCACCCCCACCAAAACACAAAGAAAATCATGTTGAGGGTGTTGGGGTGTTAGGGCTTCAGGGCTTAGGGGGTTGGGGGTTTAGGGGGTTTAGGGGGTTTAGGGGGTTTAGGGGGTTTAGGGGGTTTAGGGGGTTTAGGGGGTTTAGGGGGTTTAGGGGGTTTAGGGTTTAGGGTCTAGGGTTTAGGGTTTAGGGTCTTCGGGATTCTGCTCGTCTGAGCCAGGCTTCCGCTTCGAGCACTGCGTGGGAGCTCGGACACAGGGAGTGGGCCCGCTGCCCTAAACCCTAAACCCTAAACCCTAAACCCTAAACCCTAAACCCTAAACCCTAAACCCTAAACCCTAAACCCCATCACTGACGCTCCGGAAGATGGGCTGCAAGGGTATTGGGGTGTAGGGAGGGCATCTAGTGCTTTAGGATGTTCCCTAAATTGCCCTAACCCTTGGGGTTTTTGATATTTCAGGTTTGGGGGGCTTAGGTTTTAGGGTTTAGGGTTTAGGGTTTAGGGTTTCGGGCTTTAGGCTTTAGTTTGTCGGTTCCCGGCGCGTCTATGACAATGAGGACGGGGGCCGACTAAGTTGGGAAAGGGCTTTGGGAGTTTGGGTGTTTTGAAGGGTTCAGAGGTTAAGGGCTTTCAAGAGCCTAGGGTTTTTAGCCAGGGTGTTTGCTTGATTTTGTGTTTTGTTTATTTATTTGTTTTTTTTTTTTTGGGGGGGGGTTAAGATGAGGGCTTCGACCTTTCGACTTAGAGCTGGAGGGCCAAAGAATACTCCAGTCGCCCTTTTAGAACCCGGCCGTCTCCCTCCCCACTGGCATGCACCTTGTCCTGGATAGGCTTAGGGTTTTGGCTTTAGGGGGCTAGCCAAGACAAGCAATGACTCTTTCTACCTTCTGGCATCCCAAACCATATACCCTACCCAAAGGCAAAAAGGGTTCTTAGACAGCCTACAATAAGGTAGCATTATGGGGATATTGAAGTAAGGATGTCACGAGCAGGAAACCCTCATTATTGAGGCATTTAACTGAATGTATAAAAGGCCCAAGAGTGACCTAGGAATAAAAAGGGTGCCCATTTTGGTTTACAAACCTAAACCCTAAAGAAGGGAATAAGGGCCTACTCTGGGTCCTAGCCGTTAGGGGGTTTTAGGGGGTTTTGGGGGGCTAGGGTTTAAGGTGAGGGTTCTCACAACTCGGCCACAGGCGGGATAGAGGTGCCGATCGCGGGCCTGTGCCAGCGTGCTGGGGCTTGCGATGCTTCAGGGGTCGCAGGGCCTTGGGGCATGTTGGGGCATTTTGCGGCGTAGGGTTTAGGGTTTAGGGTTTAAGCTTAGGCTTCCAGGCCTAGGGTTTTAGAGTTGTGCGAAGTTTCTTGGTGAGCACCCATGGGGTGTACTATGGCTTGTGAGTCTGCCTTGCTGTGGCACTTGGAAAGTGAATCATATTTGGCATGTCTGCGTTCCGGTTCCTCATACCCTTGTTTAGAAAACTTACGACAGAGAAAGAAACAATGGGTTACAAGGGGCTTTGGGAACCCTTCTGACCATGCAGACTGTGGTCAACACGACCGCTGTTCTGTTTGTGACTTTAAGAGGGCTCAACACGAGCGCTATAGGGGCCTTAATGGTTAGAACAGGGTTTTGAGGGGCTATTATGGATTACTTCTAAAGGAACCATAAGGGTATACTATTCGTAATTATTCCGAGCAACGTACTCCCCTTGTTTTGGGGCGCCTTGGCGTGCTTCTGCAGCCACTTGTGGTGCATCTCGCCGCAAAGCTCGTCCTGCAAGTTGAAGGCAAATTGGCTAGGCAAGGTTCATGAAAAGGCCTTTGCGTGAAATCCCTAAACCCTAAACCCTAAACCCTCAGCCTGCTATGCTGGTTCTTCTAGCCTAGGACTCTCTGATTCTCCCGGAGCGTATACTTGGAGGTTCATTAATACTTATAACCACAGTTAAAAGTCTACTTACAACCACAGTTGTAAGTGCCCTAATGTGGTTAGAAGTCTACTTTGGTACTTATTAACCACAGTTATAAGTCTACTTATAACCTACTTGAAAAACTTAGGGGGGCTGATAAGTAAAGTTATAATTAGGGCTATAAGTTCCCAGAACCATGGGCTCCTTCGGGGCCGGCAGGGGCTCGTCCACAGAATACTTGATCTGACCGCGGCGCGAGGTTGTTTTACAACAGTGACGGCAACATAAAATATGGCTCAGCAGAAAAACCCCAAACAGTGTATAATTCGATCCCGGGGACCCAACTCTTCAATGGTACTACTCATGAACCCTCTGGGTAAGTAGTTGGCTGTGTCAGACGAGCATCCTAAGTGGAGGAGCCAGAGCTTTGGAGAGGTCAAGCAACTGCTTGAACGACGGGCTGCAGGGCTGGCTTGCTCTAGGTGCACTCTAGGTGCGGGGGGTAGAAGGATGGTCGATTCGACTAGCGACTAGGGTTTCGTGCTTTTTGAATGTCCGCGCGCCCTGAGCATGCTTCATCCTAGGTCTTCGAGTGTCCCTCTTGCTGGCTTTTTCAGGCGTCGACATGAAATGCTTCGACCCAGCGTGATGGGTGTAGGTTTTTGGGGGGAAGGGGCCAACTTGCGCTTTGTTTGAAGATGTTTCCGGCACGGCAGAAAATTAGCTGCTCAACGTCCGCTTAAATTCCCAAACTGGTGTTGCTACTGCTGATTATCTTGTCTTTCCGCAGTGAGTAATGAGCTGAAAGATAAGAAACGTCAACATGAACATCACCATCCTGGAAACAAGCAGCTTCCAAACAACAGAAACACAGATGGCTACGCACACCATCGCTGTGGTTCCGCCGCTGCATGTGCCCAATGTGCTCAAAGCGGTTCGCAGGAGCCGACGTAGTGGCTTGAAGGGGGCGCTCGTGGAGGCATTGTCGGAGTGCCATCATCCACAACTACCCAGACACTCCAAAACCCCTTGATTAAGGAATATCCCTCAAATCATTAATAGGAACCCTAATATGATTCAAGGTATGTTCCTTAATTAAGAGGTTTTGGAGTCTCTAGGTACCAGGGCTGCTGCCGCTGCAGGTGCAGGAGCTGGAGGTAGGGCTGCTGCCGCTGCTATGCGCAGGCCCAGAGCTTTTGTTTGGCCAAAGCTTCCCCCTGCACCCCTTGTCAAAGGCCAAGCAGACAAACCCAGAGACTCCAAAACCTCTTAATTAAGGAGCGTACCTTAAATCATATTTAGGTTCCTATTATGATTTAAAGGATATTCCTTAATCAGTTGATTAAGGAATATCCCGTACAGTATAGGAGGTTCCGTATATGGTTTAAGGAATATGCCTTCACTAAGGGTATTGGGAGTCTCCAGGTTTTCTACGCCTCACGAAGGGTTGTCCCGGCGTCCGCCACACAAGAAGAAAGCTGGAAGCCTAATCCCTCTCCGCCTAGGGGCCCCCCTTAGCTATAAGTAGAGTTATAAGAACCCTAAATTGGGTTATAAGGATCCTAAATTCGGTTATAAGCCCCTTATCACTACAGTTAGGTTAAGGGGGCCGCTCCTCCTACGACACCAAGACTCCTAAATCCCTACAAATCGCTGCGCTGCAAATGACTCAACTCCTGAGGTCCTAAACCTTAACCCTCTTAGCTTAGGGTTTAGGGTTTAGGGTTTGGGGTTTAGGGTTTAGGGTTTCGGGTTTAGGGTTTAGGGTTTAGGGTCTAAACCTTAACCCTACAAGCTTCTAGAATCTTCTAAACTCAAACTCTGCAATCCTGAAGCCTTAAGTTGTGACCCAGAGACTCATATACCCCTGAATTAAAGAATATTCCTTGCCCAGAGACTCCAAAACCCCTTGATTAAGGAATGTCCCTTAGATAATCATAATAGGAACCCTAATATGATTTAAGGCATGTTCCTTGATTAAGAGGTTTTGGAGTCTCTGGGTGAGACATTTAAGGAACCCTCTTAAATTCTAAGGACTATCCGGTAATTAAGGGGTATTGGATTCCCTGCGAACCCTGAGCCCCCACTTTCTAGGGCTTCTACCTTGGACCCCTTGGACCCTTAAGGTTGTACCCTTGGGTTTTGGGTTCCCTTTTCAAAGATCCCTAAAGGAATATAAGGGCCATATTAGGAGTATATTAAGGGGAACCTTGAGGGATACAACCTTAGGGGTACGAGTCTTCAGCCCTTGACACTTGTAACCCTAAACCCTAAACCCTAAACCCTGAACTCCCACTTGTGGCCTGAGACGGCAGGTGCGCGAAAGTACGGTCTGGCACGTTGGCGCCTCGAACGACCAACTCGGGCGCCCCCCGACCCAATCACGTTCAGCAGGGTTTTAGGGCTTATTGGGTCTTTAGGGTTAAGTTAGGGGTACTCTAAACCTAAACAACCCTAAACCCTAAGCCCTAAGCCCGTAAACCCTAAGCCCCCCCCACCACAAATCAGCACAAGTCCCAGAAGGTGCTCAGCTCCCGGCGTTCGGCCACGCGCGTCTCCAGAGACTGGCCCTTCATAAAGCCTGGGTTGTCCTGGGCGTTGTAGGGTTCAGGATTTAGGGTTTAGGGTTTAGGGCTGTTGGCTTAGGGTTTAGAGAGAGGTTTTAGAGGAGCTTCCAGGCCGTTTTTATGAGGCTTCAGGATTTATAGTGGTGTAGCGGTTTGGGGTTCTAAGGTTCTAGGGGCTTAGGGCTTGGGGTAGGGTTTAGGGATTATAGGGGTCGGGATTTAGGGCTTTGGGGGGAGTTAGGGTTCTAGGCGCTTGGGGTTCGAGGGTTGTTGTCCTCGAGGTCTCGGGTGCTATCGTCCATGGGGCTTAGTTTAGGTCTCCGGGTTTGGATGTTTGCTGGAATGACGGCTTCCAAGCAAAAAGTTACACTTCTGCAAGTACTCTTGGCATTGTCCTGACATATTTCCAGAAGTTCGGAGTTTGCAGGTACCGGGCTTTGGCCTTGAAAGCTTTAGGTCGTCGACTCTGAATTTATGGAGAGGTTGGGATTCAGGTGCCAGAGCAGACGATGTTGAATGACGGATGTGCTGGGGTTAACTGGCAAGCCCGGCCCTTGAAATCGAAGCACCAGCTAAACCCGACAGCAAAGCCCCTGGAACACCCCAAACCGTGCCAACCCCTGAATCTCCTAAGTTCCAAGGGTAGCTACATTTCATACGGACCCTTAGATGGGCACCTCGGACCCCTTATATACCCCTTATATACACTATGAAACGCCAGGGCCCATACGTCAGAACCCTTCAAAGACGGTAAAGGGACAATATTAAGGGACCCCCTCAAACCCTAAACCCTACACCCTAAACCCTAAATGTAGCTACCCTGAGATAAACGGAGGGGGACACAACCCTATCGGGCGACTTCCCGCCCTAAGGGTCCATGTACCTCATTATTATGTACTTGGGCCCTAAAGTCCCTAAAGAGGAGGTACTTTAAGGCCCAAGTATTCCCTAGTTAGGTACATGGAGCCTTAAGACTCTGAAAACCCTAAACCCTAAACCCTAAACCCTAAAGCCAAACAGACTGGGTGCCCCGGCGTGAAAGGCCTCCCCGGCGGCGCGGCACACGCGGAGCCAGGGCGGACGAACATCGTCCCCAGACCTGGGTGTAGCCCTAAACCCTATAAACCCTATAAACCCTTGTTAACCCTGTAAACCCTAAAAACCCCCCCAAAACCCTTTGAACCCCAAACCCTAAGCCCAGATATCAGGTTTTAGGTTCGCATTTTCGGTTCGGCACTCGGTGTCCAAGTAACGTACGAAAAAGTTCATTGTATGCTGCAGTAGTAGGGTACCTCATTCCCTCATTCCCTACTCATAGGGGCTTGGATTAGGGGGACTGTAGGGGATATAGACCCTCTGAATAAGGTCCCTGTTTACGAGAGCCAGAAGAGGTTGAGAAGGGTTCCCTTTAAAGGGTCCCCCTTATCCTACCTAGGAACTAAGAACCCCGAAGCCCTAAACCCTCAACCCTAAACCCTAAACCCTAAACCCTACACCCTAAACCCTGACTGAACCCTAAACCCTGACTGAACCCTAAACCCTAAACCCTAAGCTGTTCATTCCCCACTAAGAACCAGCCACTTGCGATCCCTGGTGCTGCTTGTTCACGTGGCGCTTGTCCAAGGGAGGGCTCCACGCAGGCTTCCAGCGGTCCTTCGGTTTTCACGGAAGGCCTGGGGTTTAGGGTTTAGGGTTTAGGGTTTAGGGTTTAGGGTTTAGGGTTTAGGGCCTGGGTTTTGATAGGGTTTAAGGAAACCTGAGGGTGTAGTTTGAGGGTTTCTACAGGGTTTGAGGAGAGGGTTTAAATTAGCGTTCACCGAAACCCGTAAGCCCTACGACCCTAAGCCGCGCAAGTCTCAAACACCCTCAAACCCCAAACTTTTAGAAGCCACAAATAGGAAGAATAACAAAGCAACTTAAACCGGCTGTGTTCTTTTAAGTAATCATGGTCCTTTCAGGGGTTCAAGGTTTCGGGGTGGTGCCCAGATTGTATGGCGCCGACTTTCAGTGGGGCTGTGGGTTGAAAGGCTCAGTGCTTGGGATCTCCACAAGGGTACTACGCGGTTTAGGGTTTAGGGTTTAGGGTTTAGGGTTTAAGGTTTAGGGTGAGGAGGGCACCGGGGCAGATCCCCAGCCCCCAGAAAACTGCTCCCGGGCCTGGGCCTTGGGGATGCGCGGACCTGCTGGTTTGGGGTTTAGGGGTAGTTAGGGTTTAGGGTTTAGGGTTTGGGGTTTGGGGTTTAGGGTTTAGGGTTTAGGGGGGGGATTTCCTCCAATCGGGGACTCCCGAATATCTCGCCCCCCAACTTGCATCGTCCTTATTGTAGCAATCCCCCAACATGGGCACCCCTATGTTCGAAAAGCCCAATGTGTACCTTTTGGGGGATAAGACTCGAACCCCTCAAGGTTGTACCTAAAGGTTCACTTCATGTAAAACGCATATCTAAGAGTACTTGGAGGTTCATGGGACTTAATAACCACTTATAACTGGGCTTATAACCCTACGTATAACAGGGATAACCCCTATAAGGCCCTTTAGGGGTATTATAAGTAGGGTTATAAGTACAGTTATAATTGGTTAGTAATTCCCTAAGGGTCCATGTACCTTATTATTGTATACTTAGACCCAAAAGTCCTTATATAGGAAGTACTTTAAGGCCCAAGTATTCCATAATTAGGTACATGGACCCTTAGGGAATTTATAAGTACCATGAACCTCCAAGTACCACCTCTGGTGTCCAAAAGTAAAGTCCCCTGAATGGTAAATGCATAAAGGCTGGTGAGGACTGGGTTTGGAAATTCTGAGTTTTATGTTTGGGTCGACATCCGAAGCCCTAAGCCCTAAGCCCTAAACGCCCTAAGCCCGAAACGCCCTAAACCCTAAGCCCATGCCCCTTAAGGCTGGGGGGGGGGGGGGGAGTTCCAAGGCAACCTAATTCCCTGAATCGTTATTAAACGAACTGCTGAGCCTCTTTGCAAGCAACGAGCAGTTAGTCGTCACGGAGCTCGGACTCCAAAAATCGCCCAACGTCGCCCTCGACGACCCAAAACCCGAAACCCTCATCCCCTACAGCAAAACCCCCAAACCCGCAAACCCCTTAGCCCTAAACCCTAAACCCTAAACCCTAAAACCCTAGACCAATGAAATCTTCACACGGAATGGCGGACGCCCGAGCCTTTCTGTGGTCGCAAGTCTGCCTCCTCTGCAACCTTCGTGGCGTGCTGCGTCTCCAGGAAGCCTCTCCGAGGTTTAGGGTTTAGGGTTTAGGGATTAGGGTTTAGGGTTTACAGGGTTTAGGAACGTTAAGTAGCGTTTTTTTTTTTGGGGGGGGGTTACAGGGCGAATAGGGTGAACTGGTGAACTAGAGAATGAATACGGTGAATGAGGTCTGTATAGTTTACGATAATATGGGGTTCAGAGTTCAAAACTGACTGGCTGAGTTCTCCAGATGTGTGCTTGCAAGGGGCTGTATAGTATCGCAAAGAAGCCACACAACTCAGCCCCCAAGAAGAGAGGTCTAACCCTAACCCTAAACGCTAAACGCTAAACCCTAAACCCAAAACCCTAAAGCCTAAGCCCTAAACCCTAAACCCTAAACCCTAAACCCTAAACCCTAAACCCTAAACCCTAAACCCTAAACCCTAAACCCTAACCCTGAAGCCCTGGGCCGATCTCGGGTTGGAACGTCCCTCGTGCTGCGAAGTATGAAGAAACCCTCGACTGTCCCCTCCACCCCCTCCCCCCCCTACTATTTGCTTCAGAGCCCCCCCCCACCCCTTGCAAAAAAAGCAAAAGATGAAAAAAATAGAAGACGATAAACCCTATGTTGCCCCTTTAAGGGCGAACGATGTGTTTAAACGTGCTTGTTGGGGAGGGGGTTCTTCAGCAAATCGAAGTACTATCAATCTTCTGAACATAAGCAAAAGCTTAGCAACTGCGGGTAAGCCTGCAACCGCCAGAATACGACAACCTCCCGAAGTCCTAGGTTTAGGGGTTTAGGGTTTAGGGCATAGGGTTTAGGGTTTAGGGTTTAGGGTTTAGGGTTTAGGGTTTAGGGTTTAGGGTTTAGGGTTTAGGGTTTAGGGTTGAGGGTTTCTCAATCAATGTCAACCGCCCCTTCCTTGCCTAGCAGGTCTTCCAAGGAGGCACCGTCACGGGTCTTGCTGTGGGCCTTAAGCTCCGAGTTCAGGATTTAGGGTTTAGGGTTTAGGGTTTAGGGTTTAGGGTTTAGGGTTTAGGGTTTAGGGTTTAGGGTTTAGGGAGGGTTACACCCTAAGCACTAAACCCTAAACCCTGCAAAGCCTGAATCACCCGATGAGCTGTTACCCACTGAACCCTACTGATACCCGACATCCTCAAGAAAATCTGCGTCTCAGATGTTGCTTCCCGGCTTTCCTCTTGCAAGAAATGCTTGCCTACTTCTCAAAAGAAACCTAAACCCTAAACCTTCCCCCCCAAAAAAAAGACAACAGTTCTAAGATTCCCCTCAGCCCAATGCGCGATTTCGTTGCGGCTGTCTCTTGCACGAAATGACCGGCTCTACACCATGGGTACCCGTGGGGTGTAGTGCAGCTCTTTTTTTTTCTCAGTACCTGGCAGAACCCGTGGCGCTCGCCATCTGCTTGAGATGGCGTGCCCGAAGCGCAGCTCTGGCTCTCGGAGTCGCAAGGCGGGTGCAGTAAAGGAAGTGCTGCTACCAAGCTGAGAGCAGACTAACAGATGCTGACATATGCATCCCTCGGTGCACATTACATACTGTATAACAGACGGTAGCATATGTATGTATATAACTAATATGCTAACAACATGGATGTTTGTCGCCATTAATGACTGGTCGACTGTCGAACTAAATTTTCCGGGTCCGTGCTTGCATGTCGTTTTCTGCCGGTAGTTCAACTGCATGCGACCTGTCCACCTGGAAGCGGCAATGGCAGTCACGTGCGCAGATGCCACACTTAAAAGGTCGTCCACATAAATAAGTCTTTAAGGTGTTGTGCGCTTGCGGTTTAGGGAGCATGTGTTCAAAGCGTGCCACTGGCTGTGGCCTGAATGCGACCTCTCCTAAAAATATTCCAGGCGTTCTTCATGCAGACGCAGCCTGTCCAAATCATGTAACCCCAATAACCCGAAATCTGAGCTCCCAAAACCATGATATCACCCTAAACCCTAAATCCTAAACCCTAAACCCTGAACCCTAAACCCTCCCCAGTGACACCAGCCGACGTCGGTCGGTTGCCCCCTGGACGGGCACCTCAGCAGAAGGGATTTTGCTTCGGCTCCTGGACCCCCAAGCCCGAAGGTTTTTTTTTGGGTAGGGTTTAAGGTTTAGGGTTTAGGGTTTAGGGTTTAGGATTTAGGGTTTAGGGTTTAGGGTTTAGGGCTTAGGGCTTAAGGGTTAGGGTTCACTCGCGTCTTCTTGGCATCACAGTCGCAACACCAAACTCGACAGGAAGCAGCCCAAGGTGCGCATGGATGAACGCAGGCCCGGACACGGAACAAAACCCTAAACCCTGAACCCTGAAGCCTGAACCCTAAACGCTCCGCCCGCGCGTTTTGCCGCGCTTCGACTAGAGCGATTTGTGTCGCACATGCTTCCCGTATCGTTATTTGCAGTGTTTTGTAGCTTCACGAGTCGCGGAAAAGTCGTTTATGTTAGGACGCCGTTTTGTAAAATTCAGCGTCCCAGACGCATACCTCTCGTGAAAAGTGCCGTTCAAGTGTGTGTGTGTGTGTGTCTGTCTGTCTGTCTGTCTGTCTGTCTGTCTGTCTGTCTGTCTGTCTGTCTGTCTGTCTGTCTGTCTGTCTGTCTGTGTGTGTGTGTGTGTGTGTGTGTGTGTGTGTCTGTGTGTGTGTGTGTGTGTGTGTGTGTGTGTGTGTGTGTGTGTGTGTGTGTGTGTGTGTGTGTGTGTGTGTGT